>OY759153.1:11792716-11830216 GCA_963662125.1 Diplazon laetatorius
TGTGTGTGTGTGTGTGTGTGTGTGTGTGTGTGTGTGTGTGTGTGTGTGTGTGTGTGTGTGTGTGTGTGTGTGTGTGTGTGTGTGTGTGTGTGTGTGTGTGTGTGTGTGTGTGTGTGTGTGTGTGTGTGTGTGTGTGTGTGTGTGTGTGTGTGTGTGTGTGTGTGTGTGTGTGTGTGTGTGTGTGTGTGTGTGTGTGTGTGTGTGTGTGTGTGTGTGTGTGTGTGTGTGTGTGTGTGTGTGTGTGTGTGTGTGTGTGTGTGTGTGTGTGTGTGTGTGTGTGTGTGTGTGTGTGTGTGTGTGTGTGTGTGTGTGTGTGTGTGTGTGTGTGTGTGTGTGTGTGTGTGTGTGTGTGTGTGTGTGTGTGTGTGTGTGTGTGTGTGTGTGTGTGTGTGTGTGTGTGTGTGTGTGTGTGTGTGTGTGTGTGTGTGTGTGTGTGTGTGTGTGTGTGTGTGTGTGTGTGTGTGTGTGTGTGTGTGTGTGTGTGTGTGTGTGTGTGTGTGTGTGTGTGTGTGTGTGTGTGTGTGTGTGTGTGTGTGTGTGTGTGTGTGTGTGTGTGTGTGTGTGTGTGTGTGTGTGTGTGTGTGTGTGTGTGTGTGTGTGTGTGTGTGTGTGTGTGTGTGTGTGTGTGTGTGTGTGTGTGTGTGTGTGTGTGTGTGTGTGTGTGTGTGTGTGTGTGTGTGTGTGTGTGTGTGTGTGTGTGTGTGTGTGTGTGTGTGTGTGTGTGTGTGTGTGTGTGTGTGTGTGTGTGTGTGTGTGTGTGTGTGTGTGTGTGTGTGTGTGTGTGTGTGTGTGTGTGTGTGTGTGTGTGTGTGTGTGTGTGTGTGTGTGTGTGTGTGTGTGTGTGTGTGTGTGTGTGTGTGTGTGTGTGTGTGTGTGTGTGTGTGTGTGTGTGTGTGTGTGTGTGTGTGTGTGTGTGTGTGTGTGTGTGTGTGTGTGTGTGTGTGTGTGTGTGTGTGTGTGTGTGTGTGTGTGTGTGTGTGTGTGTGTGTGTGTGTGTGTGTGTGTGTGTGTGTGTGTGTGTGTGTGTGTGTGTGTGTGTGTGTGTGTGTGTGTGTGTGTGTGTGTGTGTGTGTGTGTGTGTGTGTGTGTGTGTGTGTGTGTGTGTGTGTGTGTGTGTGTGTGTGTGTGTGTGTGTGTGTGTGTGTGTGTGTGTGTGTGTGTGTGTGTGTGTGTGTGTGTGTGTGTGTGTGTGTGTGTGTGTGTGTGTGTGTGTGTGTGTGTGTGTGTGTGTGTGTGTGTGTGTGTGTGTGTGTGTGTGTGTGTGTGTGTGTGTGTGTGTGTGTGTGTGTGTGTGTGTGTGTGTGTGTGTGTGTGTGTGTGTGTGTGTGTGTGTGTGTGTGTGTGTGTGTGTGTGTGTGTGTGTGTGTGTGTGTGTGTGTGTGTGTGTGTGTGTGTGTGTGTGTGTGTGTGTGTGTGTGTGTGTGTGTGTGTGTGTGTGTGTGTGTGTGTGTGTGTGTGTGTGTGTGTGTGTGTGTGTGTGTGTGTGTGTGTGTGTGTGTGTGTGTGTGTGTGTGTGTGTGTGTGTGTGTGTGTGTGTGTGTGTGTGTGTGTGTGTGTGTGTGTGTGTGTGTGTGTGTGTGTGTGTGTGTGTGTGTGTGTGTGTGTGTGTGTGTGTGTGTGTGTGTGTGTGTGTGTGTGTGTGTGTGTGTGTGTGTGTGTGTGTGTGTGTGTGTGTGTGTGTGTGTGTGTGTGTGTGTGTGTGTGTGTGTGTGTGTGTGTGTGTGTGTGTGTGTGTGTGTGTGTGTGTGTGTGTGTGTGTGTGTGTGTGTGTGAGTGTTTGTTTCGGTGCTTGGTTTACGACTACGTTACAACCGAAAGGACAATTTAATTTCCTTCAAACCATTCAATATTACCACTTCTTCAATTTTTCAAGGGTGCCAGAGCCATGCGCCCCCTTAATATTAGTTAGGACACTACATACTAGTGGTAAAGAATGATAGAAAAAAATTTGGAGCACTTTCGAGGTGGAGCCGTGATTCGGCATATTTACCATATATATATATATATATATATATATATATATATATATATATATATATATATATATATATATATATATAGAGAACGATAATAATGTTTGGATCACTGGTATGTCTGCAGTGCATTCAAACGGGGTATGATCCAACACAAAGAAATTTATCAACAGCCATCGCGATGTGCTCGATCACCATTAACCGTCGCATGAGCTCGTATAAACGAGGTCAGATAAGTGACCCTTGAATACAATAACGAAGAGGTTCTGTAGATTCGTGTGTAAACATGCATATAACTACGAACACTCAATAACGCAGAATCGCAAATCTTCATCGTTATCGACTCAATGGCTTGGCAGCCTTGTTGAATTTTTTTTAATGCATATCTTTCCCGAAGACCTTTTTTCGGCGGGGAACGCGGAAAATAAGCTTCGGTCGCAAACGCACTGGCAGAGCTTTGACCTTGACTGAACTTTGAAAGACAGAAGCATAACGTTTTCATCGTGCGTATGTGCGTTCAGTTGTACTTATATAAAGCAAGTTTATGCGCATACCGTACATAGAACGATCTTGTGGGAATTTCGAATAGCCGATGGATATACTGATCTTGTTTCAAGGTCGCCCAAGTGTTCGTCTCCGATTTGATTCTTTTTCAATTATGTTCTGGGCCACTAAAAACTAAGGTAAACGTGCGTTTTATTGTGTATCTGAAAATTCATATTGAGGTCCTAGCACCACCCTTCAAAGTTTTGGAAAAGATATTTGAAAAATAGGCTTTTCAGTGAAATTGATCGTGATGTTACTTATAGATAATGGTTGTCCATAAAAATATCTATCAAGAGTTTTTCTCTATATATTGCATATCCCCACCAGGCGCGCAATCCGCGCTCAATACCTCTGTCTGTCTCTCTCATTCTTTTCCGCATGCGAATTCGAGTCGGAGTGGAGAAAGCGCTCGAGTGAGAAACGGGAAAGTTTCTTATTGTCTGGCCTCCTATTTGGAGGTCGGACTGTATTTTTAATACATGCGCAATGCGTGAAAAATAACTTTTCATCATTCAAAGTTGATTTCATCAGCTTTTTGTCAGTCCAAAATAAAAATCAATATTCTTTCAAAAAGTTGAGGAAGTTTCACTCGAACATGCATTATGAATGTAAATTTTATCTTGCGATAAGATACTAAAAAATTGAATTGAAACAATAAAAAAGGAATTGTCGCGGAATGCCCTACACAATTACAGCCGAAATAATGGAGCATGAAATTTATCACAAATTCAGGCACATAGATGTTATTGATGATTAGATATTATTCAAAACGTCGTATATTTTTGCCAATACCTCTTTATAAATATCCATTATATCCAAAAAATATTTTTGTTTCACATAAACATAGTATTAAAATCGAATAAGAACGATCATACTTCATGTTTTTGTTCAATGCTCAATCGATATTCATTTTCAATTATCATGTTCGGGCGCGATGCTTTGAAAGTCGCTTCAATTACGCGGCTTTACTATAGTAAGTTCAGAGGGAGAAGCGAAGATTGAGACCCACTGATCCGACGCGCCGTCAGGCTTGCTCGGCAGTGGGCGTGGTCTAATAACCCCACCTTGGCGCCGAGCCAGAGATGCCACTCGAACAGAGATGACACGGCGACCGAGTTGACACGGTAGCCAAACTAACATTCGACAGGACCGACACTATCCTGAAAAATCGATTTCAAATTGTCAAGAATTTTTTTTTGTCACGTTTTAATTAGATGCAAAATCAAACTAGTGATTTGCGAACCTCTTAAGTTATCCGATTAGTCTGAATTTTCGCAAAATATTTTCTAATAGTTTATACTCCAAATGTATAAGACACCATAACGGTTGAAGAACTTGGATTTTTTTTCACACACCCTAATATTCATGCATGTGAGTAAGATACATATCCGTTGGATATGCAGGATAGATTTTTTCATTATGCATCGAAAATAAGTATACTAAAATATTTGATGCTGCATATATATATGACATTCGTTTTGACGCTGAACGTGAAATAATCACGACGATGCATTGCAGTAACAATCTCCGAGGCTACACGCTCTCGACGTTTGTCACGCAACGGTGATCCGAAAAATTGAACGACGTTTGCTCTGGTAAGCCACACGGACAAAGATCTATTCGTGCGACTACTGCTAATTGGCTACATTGATTGTCGGGCCGCGAACGTAAAACGTGCAATGCATAGACACACGAGAACACACATACACACGTGCACGCACGCGCGCACACAAACATGTGAGGCATTTCACTGAATTTCGCCAAAGTTTGACAGTCGACTCAAAATTTCTGGCCTATGATTTTTTACATCAATATATATATATATATATGAAAAATTAAAGGATCCGTCTATGAGCGTTTTCTGTTTTAAGCCCCTGCTGTTGGAACACAATTAAATGAAGTTTATCATGCAAAATCGAATATTTTCACATTTGTGTAACAATCATGATCACTTTGTGTAAATTATTATTATGAAATGAATTGAAATATTTAATAAATCCGGTAAAATTGATTATCATTTAGTCCGAAAAGTATTTGAAATACATTTTCAATCGGAGGGAAACAACGTGTGTTTTCCCTCCGATTTGCACGAGCTGTAAGATGGAAATATTTATGATTATGTTGCACTGATAAAATAATCATTTATTAACAATTGAATGGTTAAAAGTTGCGCAAAACAATAAATGCTGATTCTTTTTTCTTCTAAAATTCCTTGAACAAAAACGAAAGTTATTATATTTAAGACCTCGCGCAACTTGGCGTTCGGCTCCGTTTAGAAGTAATAGCTTTTTTTCACGTTAAACACTTTCAGCATGTTAAACAAATTGATAGATCTCAACAACGATTAGTGATTGATTGAAAAAACGCTTATGTTTTCTTTCAGTTTTTGCACGCGCTATACGATGAGGATGTTCACGATTAATGAGGCACCTATGGAACAATTATTATTAATAATTTGATAAGTAAACATTTCGTAAAAGAAGAAGTACTGATTTTATTTTTTCAATTCATTTTTTTATGGTTTCCTCTAACGAAAACAATCAGTTTTGAGAGCATACAGAGCTTGGTCCGACGTTTCGTTCAAACGTTGTAGCGCTTTTTCGTGTTTCCATGACAAAAAGAAAAATCTCTTTTTCGTATTTTAGCGTTGTCATGAGAAAAAGAGCTATAACTTCCGAACGAAACGTCGACTGTCAAACTTTGGTGAAATTCAGTGGAATGCTTCATACATATACATATATATATATATATATATATATATATATATATATATATATATATGAGCCATTCTTCCAAATATGAACGTAGCTTTGGATAAGCTGTACTCGGAAGTTAATAACAAAATTTGTAGGATGTTGTCCTTGATAAGATCTGAATTTTTTAAGATTTTTTCGTCCATTAGTTTGGCTACAATTATATAGGGCATTCCGTGCCATTTTAATTTTTTCTAACTCAATTTTACTAGTATTTCATCGCAAAATATAATGTACACTCACAGTGCATTTCTATACGAAATCGTCTCAACTTTCCGAAAAAAATATAAGACTCCAACTCGAAAAATACAGTTTCTGTGAAATTTTTTGAGCTTTTCGATAATAATATTTTTTTAATTTTCATTCACCGGCAACGCCCGAAAAATAGCTTTATATAAACTTGAGGGTCGATTCCAAGAGTTTTTTGTTAGTCGGCGTTGGAAATTAATATTTTTTTCGGAAAGTTGGGACGATTTCACATGGAAATGCTCTGCGAGTGTACATTTTATGTCGTTATAAAATACTAGTAAAATTGAGTTGGGAAAAAATTGCAAATATCACGGAATGCCCTATATAATTGCGGCCAGAATAATGGACGAAAAAATCTTCAAAAAAAATTCAAGTACCCTTGGGTGTACTTTATATATGAGGTATTCCACCCCATTTCGAACGGTCAAAAAGTTTTGCACTCCCAAAAAAATTGAAATTTGGTCAAATTATTCAATTATATGAAAAAGAGTAGTGAATTTTTTCAAATTTTTTTGAGTTTTTCAACATTTCAAAATTTTCTAAATACCGTTATATATTGAAAGCATACGATTAAACAGAAAAATGTTTCAGACAAAAAAGTTGCAGTTTTCCATAAACTTTGTGAAAACATTTTTCTTGGAATTTTTCGAGTTCAAAAAATGACCATTTTCATCAAAAATATACGAAAATAATTTTTTTCGGACGTAATGTCACCTTCGATTTATCTCAAAAAATTCCTGAAAATACTCTGAAATGTGTAAAATAGACACGTATTTTTTTGTTATGGCTCGATTAGTTGTACACGCACACGCACACGCACACGCACACGCACACGCACACGCACACACACACACACACACACACACACACACACACACACACACACCTACAAACATTTTGCTCAAAATAGGCTCAAATGAACCCAATGACCTCGAAACGTGAAGATCTGCAAAAAAAACGATTTTCGATTTTCGGGGTCATCACAATAACTTCCCTATAATCGGGAAGTTAATAAGAAATATATATTTCACAAAGTCCAATATCAAAACAACGCGAGGTCAAATGGCAACAATGTTAATTATCGAAAATTAATAATGATAATAATAAATTTGGATTCGCGAATCGGGAAGTTACTTGTGCGGCCCGTAAAGGGTCACACACACAAAATAAACATGAATAGCTACTGGTATTACTAGCCATAGGGACTACTAACCATGGATACTACTAGTTGTGGTATAATTTTTTACAATATATATTTTTTCAGATTTCTTTTTCAACCTTTTTCGTGAAAAGAAATAAATTATTATAAAAACTTTGAATCGAATTCAGGCGATGCAGAGGGTAAATTTAAAAATCGGAAAAAAATATAAAAATTTCTTTTTCATGGTCTAGAATCATTTGGAAGGTGGGTGCGATACTTTTTTCTAAGAACCACCCTGTAATATATAATATATATATATATATATATATATATATATATGTGTGTGTGTGTGTGTGTGTGTGTGTATGGAGTACACCCAAGGCTACCCTGGGCGGTACAGACGCTGCACTAGACCTTGCCGGATAATCGTGGTCCACGGCGAAATACACGCTCACTCGGCGCTCGCTAAACACGGCCTCGACGAAAATAAATTCGCGCACGAGCTTCAAACACACACACACACACGAACACACACACACACACACACACACACACACACACACACACACACACACACACACACACACACACACACACACACACACACACACACACACACACACACACACAGGCGCGTGCCGAACCAAGAGACGTGAGGTTAGGGACGGGTGTCCAAGGTCTGTTGCGTGTCATAATACGTAACAGAAAACAATAAAAATAGCCAAAGAGATAGCCCGACTATGTGTACAAAACAAGCCGATGAATAAAAGGGGTTTTTTTCAATGCAAACTTGGGGTTGGTATTTTCAACACTATCTAATACATCTAAGTACACAGGCTTCATCCTGGAAGGCTCGAGTGGGTTGTTTTCGTTCATGCGAGTGTGAGTTTGCAATCACACTGGTCAATAAAACGTTTTTCGCACGAACATCGTACAAATTTTTATGTCACAAGGTGTGTAAATGCGGTTTGACACGAAAAAAGTGAGCGTAAAAACCGCATTTCACGCACACCGTGTCATAAACCAAGTTTTTTCAACTAGGATTAAGACGATGTGCTACATCGACAGAGGCGTCGTGAGTGCGATGGGGATAGCGCTATAGGCGATCGCGGAGGATCGATAGATAACAACGAAATATGTAGCGCATCGTCCTAAAACGGAATACGCCGGGGTTTTTATGCCACTTCAAATCGACTACTCACTACAATGTCACGCGTAGCAATGATTATAATGATGATAACAATAATGATAATAAAAAATTATAATGAAACGTTCTAGGGTAATGATAACAAGCCACGAGCAACATTTATATAGTTCTTCACGCTCGAGGAAACGTTGAATGGGGTTGGAGGGTTACATTTTACCTTGTCGTCCGCGGTAATCCAGACCATTTTCGTATGCTGCGCAAATAAAGGTAAAAAAAATCGTGTTATTATCGACAATTTTGTTTTGACAAGACCGTAGACAGCGCAATTAGGCCGCGCGAGTGTCTGAAAAAAAAGACGAGCTACTACCGCGCTGCTTCCGCTCGGTATACTGAAATTTTTTTTTAAAGTACGACACAAGCTCGAACACATTGGAGACCCGGTGAATTTTCCCTCACCGGGTTGCATACACGCGCGATACATTTCGACTATTCGAGCGCGCCCCGCTCATTTGAACTACGTTTGTGTAGCTGGTGTCGCGAATCGAATTGCACAAGATCGAAATATTGCGTGTAACATATAGAACGTGCATAATGGATGGACTATATGTATAACGAGGCTAGACAAAAAGAAACGAACGACGCGGTTAGGCCGCGCACTCGCGAGAGCTCACGTAACGTCCGGATTGTCCGTCGGCCATTACTTTTTGGGGTTTTTTTTTCTTGGCAATACTCGATATCACGTTAGAAGCGTGAAAAGCGTTGGAAGAGTGAAAGTAACCTTAGACTATATTTTCTTGGCTTGGGAAAAACTTTCTTTTACAAAGGCGCTCTTTTGAGTCCGTGTAATTTTGTTTGTGGGACGCTGTGCGTGAAAGTGCGGTTTTACGCTCACTTCGTTCGCCTCAAACCATATTTGCACAAATTGTGCCATAAAAATCTATGAGACACTCGTGCGAAAAACATTTTCTTGACTCGTGTGATTGCAACACGCGCCTTGGGCTCGGGCTACAAACTCACACTCGCTAGAAAAAAATTTGTTCGTACTAGTGTCATAATGTACTATTTTTTTCCCTGGGAGGGAGATCAAAAGTTGGAATCGTTTGCGCGAGGCGGATTCCAGCGATAATTTTCGGAAGAACATTTGCATGTCGCGTTAGTCACGAGGTTGGGGGAAAAAATCAAAGATGATTATATGTCGTCATTCTCACGAGTGCAAGAGATGGTCGAATGTTCAGAACGTATTATTCTTCGCCACGATTGGTCAGATTGGCCTCTGTGATGGAATACGAGAACGGTTAAGACGATGGACATAAACTCTCTCCGTCTCTCTCGCTTCGCAGCGAGCTCCAATAGCGTCAAGAGGCAATTCATCCGTTTTCGTTTTTAACTCCCGGCTGAAATGGGAGTTGTGATTTTCTTCTCGCCAACGGAAATTGGCGTAAAAGTTTGACCAGTTGTGGGCCCAAACGGGATTTTTTTCTGACAGATTTTTGCTAATCGGTGCTGTGAGTCACAGAGATGGCTTATGGATCATAATATTCACCCTTAGTCCCCAATAAATTAATAAATTATCGAAAATATCCTTTTTCGAAAAAAAAATGAAAAAATATAGATATATTTTTTTTCAATTTTCATTTCCATTTTTTCATTTCCAACGTAAGGAAAAAAAAATAATCCGGAAAACATTTTCTGACCTCCCCCACCTGATTCTTCATCTAGAAGACTAAACGAACATCCCCGAAAAAAATAATTCTTAACACTAAAATTCGGAAAAGCCGTGATGCTGCATAATTACCAAACGATTCTTTCAGCAATATAACGGTTGATCCTGATACTAAGATGGTTGATAAGATTTCATGGATTTTTCGAATTTTTTTAAAGCACTTTAGGTGAATGACCTTGTTCCACATCGACCGGGTTGCATGTTGGGTGTGAGATAGCACCCCAGCGACAGCAGGGGAGCGACGAAAAAGAAAACGCGAGAAACACCTCGCACATCACTTCGGGATGCATGTGTTTTTCAGTATTGTCGAAACCTCGTTTTGTTCATTCGACAGATCAGTCGCAGTTGTGAACAATGCTCTAGTTCTATGTTACCGACCGGACAGCTTTGACTCCACCGCACCGCTACGGGTGAGTTCTCCTTGGCACTGATGTAGTGCCAAGGAGAACTGAACCAACGTGGAAGATCATTATCTGAAGGTGACGCTCAACTGTGATCAGTCGATAAGAAAAACTGTGTATTGTAATTCCACACTATGCACTTTTTTTTAAATCCATAAATGTTTAACACTGAAAAGTGAAAAATTGTTCACTATTTCTAGGATTTATGGATAATTCGTCTAATAGCAATTCGTCTAAAGCAATTCATCTAAAGCAATTTGTCTAAAAGAACAATTCGTCTAATAACAATTCGTCTAAGAGCAATTCGTCTAATAACAATTCATCTAATAAAAATTCGTCTAAATCTAAATCTAAAACAATTTGTCTAAAAACTAGTATTCTAATAACAATTCGTCTAATAACAATTTGTCTAATAACAGTTGGTCTAAAATAAGAAACAGAACAAAATTTTGTGTAGTAATTTATTCAAAATCATTCACCGGCAATGTATGATAAATATACATTTTTATTCTTCGGGGTTTCTTCGTTATTGTTTCTTTCGATTCCCTTGGTTTTTTGTGTTTTTTTCTTTCTTTCTTTGGAGTTTATCCGGGATTGGGTCTTTGGGTTCTTTGTTGGTTTTTTTTATTTCATGGGGTTTTTTGGGGATGTTAGACGAATTGTTAATAGACAAATTTCCATTAGACAAATTGTTAATAGACTAATTGTTATTAGACGAATTGTTTCTAAAAGAACTGTTATTAGACGAATTGTTAGCAGACGAATTGTTATTAGACGAGTTGCTTTAGACGAACTGTTTTAGACGAATTTTCCGTAAATCATTTTTAGTTGCCGACGAGGAGCGTAGAAGAGCGGAGCATTGTGTATCCCCCCCGATGCCTGTTCCAAGAATTTTCTATGTAATATCCGACCTAAAAATAATATCATTGACAAGTTCGTTCCCGCGAACGGATCAATAGCGTACCGCACGTCGTCGGCGTTGAACAGAGTTCTTACCCAACGTTGGGAGAGGCAAGCGTCAACCGCAGCCGGCTGACGCACAATGGGATCACGTTATCACGTGGCAAACGCATGACTAGTCGTCGAGCGAACGCGCGATAAGCACCGGAAGAATCTGTACGAAAAATTGCGTTCTTTTTGTTTGATCTTATCAAACGCTCGTAAATTGACGAATAATTCCACTCGAGAGTTTATTATTTATAATTATTATTGTTATTATTTTTTTTTCAAATTAAACAAAACTCGGTTTACATGTGTACGTTGTGACACGAGATAACGGGGTCTTAACTATGTACTTCTGGTATGGTCGAACTCGTATCGCTGATTACGTTAAAAACTCCTCCGATTACTCGACGTCCACGAGAGTGAGTCATTTGCAATTTTCGTTGACTTTTTTTTTAACGATTAATCATATGATTAATCGTACTTCTAAGATCTTTGCTGCAACCGATAAGGAAAATTTGAAAGAAAAAAAATTATAATAATAATAATAATACCTCAATCTACCGGCCGTGTCATAATTACAATAGTTGGTGGAATGATCGGTCGGTTTTACTAATATACTCGTTGAATCGCAATTATTAAACTATTTTTTTTACTTTTTTTCAGGAATTTATTTGTTTATTGAATTATTTATTTTTCAACCGACGACGATATTTGTGGGGTCGTTATGCGGCTTCGGCGGCCCCCAAGTGTTGATGCCTTATATACGCGATTTCGCCCATTTTTCGAAGGTACTCTTCTGGACGCAGTTAAGAAAAAATGACGCACATATTGACAACATTTATTACAGATGATTTATGCACATGGTTAAGTAGATATATGTAAGAAAGTCAGAAATATTAACAAATGGCGGAGATATTACATGCTAAAGCAATGTATTTTTTGTTGCGCACGCTTTAATGGTGAAAGTTCGAACTTTTAAACAAAGGTTCAGATCGCTTTGGAATTTTTACATTATATTGTTAGTATCATCACCTATCAAGAGACGCGCTAGTATTGGAAGGCAAGTACATTTACAAACCGGTTGAATGTTAACTCAACTTCGTACTTTTTTTTTTTTTTTTTTTAATCAGAGCCATATTCATAAATGTTTGATTGAAGTTAGAAGCGTTATTTTTTTATATTCCGATTACGACCAACACCAATGCTGTAGGTGCTGTTATGCGGGAGATACCTGATTACGTTTATGATTGAGGGATCATCCTATTGTGAATTTTTTTAATAATCCATTTTTTTCTTTTCATTATCCGATAGGATACACTGTAATAAACATCCTCACCAATTTTCAAATCGAAATTCGAATTATTACGGTCGCTACAGCCTTTTTTAGAAAAAAGGATGTAGCGTAACCTGGCGTGTTCGTCCGCCGTTGTAAGTAGAGGATTTATATGAAAATTGCTCACTCGAAACTTTAATCGCGTTTTGCTCGGAATGGCGTTTTCAAATACAGTGGCCACTCTCGAAGGAACAGTTTTCAAGCTATCCCTTTGAAATTTGGACTAAATATTCTTCACGTTATTCTCTATGTCTCCATGGAAGCTTTTTCTTTTTTTGAAATCTTCTATTTTTTTTTTACGAATAATCGTCGAAAACATAGGCTAAATACGATACTTTTTTGCCAAACCGCCGCCATTTTTTCAAATTTCATTTTCCAAAAAAGGCTTCCATGGAGACATAGAGGTCTTTCTACAGATTAATAATCTTCTTGAAATTTTTGTTTCAGATCAAAATTGCGTCCGCAATCATGGCCACCGTTTCGGTCTCTCTTTTTTTCAACGCCATTTTGGAAAAATAAAAACAATGTTGAAAATAAATAAATCAATTTTGAAAA
Organism: Diplazon laetatorius; assembly: GCA_963662125.1. Classification (NCBI taxonomy): domain Eukaryota; kingdom Metazoa; phylum Arthropoda; class Insecta; order Hymenoptera; family Ichneumonidae; genus Diplazon; species Diplazon laetatorius. Next base: position 11,805,483 of record OY759153.1, read on the forward strand.
AATTATTTTGTATTGTCCATCAGTGCTGTCATTTGTAAAAAAAATCAGACCGATTAGTTTATTCTAACCATAAAAAAAAATCGCGAAAATCCGCTATTTTTCGGGGGGTTACACTAGGATGATCCCTTAAAATTGTGTTTCCGACGTTTCTTTGCCAAAATCGATTTCAGAGCTGTCGCACACTTTCCAGTAGTAATTGCTTGTCAGATCAGACGCGACTATTCGGTGTCATCGCTGCCATCGCAATCTTCACGTTCTCCCATGTTTTACGAGTATTCCGAACCGGTAGTGGTGACGGTCACTGGGGACCAGCAGCCTGCTCTCAGTTTCGTTCTCAGCTGATCTCGTCAGCCGGCCTGCCTGACGAGATCAGCTGAGAGCGAAACAGATGGAGAACGAGCACCGAAACAAAAACGATTCGATGTGACAGTGTGCGATGCTGTTGAAGAATTAACCAAAAACCATGTATTATATACGATAAAATTATTAATAAGGACAAATTCAAAACATATCGTTTGTGTGGTAAGATGAAAAATGTTCAATGTACTTTTCTGTTGATACGATTTTTCATTCTCTCGATGAAATGTAAATATTTCTACGAACATTTATTGGAATAGGAAGTACCTCGTAATGAATATCTGTGATACCGTTCGGAGATTACGTTGACCTGGCTCCGTTCAGAATTGCATTTAGGTTATTCATCACCGATATTGATAACACGTTTCAAGTAATTCCTTTATAGCTACACATGGCAAAATATATGTTGTCGTTATCATGCATCTACTTACGATCCTTTAGAATTTAGAGCAACATAAGCAGTAGCGTCAGGATCAGCAAGGGGACTTTCTCAAAAAAAACTGCTGCGAAGCATAACTTTGAAAATATAATGATTTTCACTATAGGTTGCTGTGAAAAATAGACTTCGGTTCTTTACATAAAAGCCAACATATCGTCCTAAAACAGTAGCCCATGAACTCATCGATCCAGTTTTTTTGTAAAAAAAAAATATCGACTTAATTCAGTAATCATAATTTATTCATCACTTGTGTGGAACCTGTATTTATACCTGCCCGAGATTCAATAACGTTGAAAACAAGAAAGCCACAGGAAGCCAGCGGGATAGCATCACAAATAATTGTATAACGATTCGAGTTACCCAAGATTGCAGAAAATAACTGGTTAAAAGAATAATGCTTAGTCTCAATAATTGGAACCCGATCCAACTTAACGTCACATTACGAAGTTTATATACAAACTTTGCAAAAACTAGTTAAATTCCCACAAAAAACACAATGTGTAAAAAAATCGAGACAAGTACATTTACCTGAGCGCGGCTCAATTTGTACAAGAAGGTGTCAGATAAAATCTATCAATTGAGCGCATGTATTTCCACCAAGTACAAATTGCTTCGAAAAGAGATTTAAAGAATTCATAAATTCGAATTTTTGAAAAATCACAGCAGTACTCGGCGAGTTTCTTTCAAAATCAAGGTAGACCTTCATTGAGATTATTGATTAGTGGCGGTAACACATTAAGCCAAGTACTGCCGTGATTTTTTAAACAAATTTAAATTTATGAATTTTTCAAATCTCTTTTCAAATCAATTTGTACTTGATGGAAATACATGCGCTCAATTGATCGATTTTACGTGACACCTTTTTGTACAAATTGGACCGCGCTCAGGTAAATGTACTTGTCTCGCTTTTTTTACACATTGTGTTTGTTGGAGGGATCGTATGAAACACAAAAACATCAATGACACAAAAAAATATATATATAAAAAATAAAATACCGACAGAAAATTAAGTAAAAAAATGTCAAGTTCCGAATTTTTATTTTAGTAATTTTTTTAAAAAATAATATAGTTAATTCACACTGGAGATACATTCATCATGCAATTATAAATATGTTATCGATGCCGAGCGCTTTCGCAATCAATGAGCGCGATATACATATGAACAAATACATTGCATTATCATGTGATATCCCCGCCATTTGTTGATATTTTTGATTTTTTTACATATACTTAACCCTTCGACACACTTCCGCTATCGATCTATAACTGCATACAAGGTCAAAACGACCCAACGCGATTTTCAAACCGTTGTATCTCGGTAAATATGCATTTTTCCGTTTTTTTGGTAGAGTCATTTTTTGCAGTAAATTATGTATACTTTATGGTCCAAAACTTGATTTTGGCCGAAACCGAGAATTAAATGCCAAAACATCTCCAAAGTGGAGCATATGTTAAAAAATGCATGTTTACACGAAAAAAATCGTTTTTTTTTTTTTCATATCAATTAAAAAAAAACCCTGTGGGGCTTTTCAAGAGGAAGGTATGTAGATACGAAAAAAAAAAAATAAAATGTTGACTAACCCTCCAAAAAACATATTTATCCGAAGGTTTGAAAATAAGCATTTTCGGAGTAGTGAAAAATGGGGAAAAAATAACTCCTACGACTGATTAACCATAAAAAACATTAAGTTTTTTTCTCTTTCATAATATTAAATTATTTTGATTCACCGCAATCGATACATGAATAAATTCTGTGGAGGTTGCACAGTTGGAGTACTGGTTTTTCGTTTTATGATCGTCTTTATGACCACACAGACCGCATCTGACGCGTTTTTCGAACTCTGGCCTCGGCTCTAAATCTTGCAGAGGCTCTTCTTCTTCGTTTATAATCATTTTTATACTGGCTGCTATACCGGATCTTAAAGTGGAGTTCTCTTGCAACCTCCTTTGAAGAAAAGGCCGCAGTAGACAATGAGCAGTTTTTTGTTGGCACTGACGGCCCGACAACTTTTCTTTATCCTTATTCTAATTTACTTTTGCACACGTATGCAAAATGCGGCTGCTTACTCCCTGGTCTGCCTGGTCGGGAATGCAAAAAAAGAATCTCATGAAAAAAAAGAATCGCATTCGCTCATATTATCGATGTAATCTTCATCTCCACTAGACATATTTTGCCCGAAATCGTCGTCCTCGTCTGATTATTTGAGAGAAAAGCGCTCCGATTTGCGAATTCGTTGCTTACTCGACATCCTAAATTCATAATTTATCATAATAGAACAAAATAACACACATTCTATTAACTTTTACTATCATAACACACTTACTTATTGAGATTCCGAACAAAATTTCACAGAAAAAAAAATCGAATTTTCAACGCAAAACTGCACACATGGGATCAAAACGACCCAACGTGAATTTTGGGCGGCTGTCTTAGGTATACTGATAAGGTCTGGGGAAGGGCCATATCATCCGGCTATAGAGTAAGGGTGGGGGCAAAATGTGGTATCGAGATTTGGGCGATTAGACCCCCTCCCTCTGAGATACAATCGACGGAAGAAAACTTGGTGGGTCATAATGACCCCAAATGCAGTCGAAGGGTTAACCATGTGCATAAATGATCTGTGAAAAAATGTCAATATATGCGTCATTTTTGTCAAGCGCGTTTAGAAAAGTACCTTCGAAAATCGGCAAAATCGCGTATATAAGGCCTAAAGCATGCGTCGGAGTGAGGTTACGACTGCGCGTGTGCCGGGGAATCAGAAGAATATGGGGTCAACTTCACTGGCACCGGTTTTTCTGCAGTTTCCCCGTGAATTTTTTTTTTTAAACAAATTAAGGAAAGTTTGAGACTTTGTAAGAAGACTATGTATAATTATTGCAAGTAAATAATCCAATAAAAAAAATAGTAACGTGATCCAAGAAACAATGTTATTGACATAAAAAATCAAATTTCGAATATCAATTAAATTTAAAAAAAATCAATGACTTTACGAATATTGCTAGTCTCAAACAATAATATATATTTCTAGACCAAACATAATTGTGATGCCGAGTGGTAAGACTTGTTCAAATGTTTTTCAATCCAGTAATTTGTTTTCCCCCATTATACCTCATAGTATAAACTCATGTGTATTTCGAATGGTTATTCATGGACTAGAGGTCATACGCGACTGTTTCCACACACCGCGAGTCTTGCTCGTCCACAAATTATTGTCATGAAAAGAAAAATAGGCTAATAACATTGGAAAGATATTTCTGAGATACGTTTCTCGTACGACGTAGGCTGCGAATATATTTTCCGGAAACACGTGCCTCGTACGACGTAGGCTGTAAATATATTTTTCGAAACACGTGTCTCGTATCACGTAGGCTTCTCAAAGCCACAGTCGAACCCCCGTAGGTCGAAAGAATATTTTCGAACCACACGTATTTTCAGATCCCCACGAAAGGTGACCCAAAATCGTTAGAGCCCCCAAGGAACATTATCTTGTGGATACAGAATTGCCGTTATTATTATTATTATTATTATTATTAACATGTTTTTCCCCGCGTTTTCGCATTCGACACGCCGGTGAGCCAACGATCTCGTGCGACCTAATTGCCACAACCAAGCCAGCCTACCGATCGAATAGAAACAAAAAAAAAAGTCAAAAGGAAAAAAATTAAATCTAAGCTCGTGACGTCACGTCGACCTTGAATCTGATTGTCTGTCCGAGTGAACGCCATTTTTCAAGGTCACGGGGTATGATCGCCCAATGAACGATTGTGCAATACTATAATATAAGGTACCCAACGAGTTTGCGTGATGTAACGGAAATATCATTTCAACTTGAACGGCGTCATAGGAGGGAGGAAGGGTGGGGGGGGAGCGGTGTCACGCCATTACCGGTAGGTCGTTGCGGTCGTTGCCTCGGTGAGACAATGAGAATCGAAAAACGTGTATTATGTATTGCGATAAAAATGTTACCCAATGATCCGGTTTCGCGTTTTTCATTTTGTCTGAAGTTTTCAATTTGTCTGAAGCTTATATATATATATATATATATATATATATATATATGATATTTTTCCGTTATATCTATTTTATGAATTTATTCATTTGCTCAAGTTTTTCGTTAAAAATTGAATTGATTGTAAGCCGATAAAGGACGCAGGCACGAGGCTTTAGTATCGCGTGTGTATATTCGATATTTCTTATCGGTTTTACCTTTTTGAGATGCTTGGTACTCGATGATTTTCAGTTACCGCTGAAGAATAACACTGGATAAGGTCCGTACGTGACTGAAGCTCGCGTTGGACTGACGTTTGAGGACGCGATAAAGGTCACGACACCAGAGTTATATCAGAGATGAGTAGAGACATTGCCAGTGCCGCGTCAATATTTTGGTACCTGGGTCGACGGATTCGGAGAGTCCGAATCGACGAGTACTCGTTAAAACGTAGTACCAAACGAGTCCGCCAAGATGTCGTGGGGATCGCCGGAAAATGTAAAGTAATACCAGAGATGAGTGGAGAGAACTCCAGTGCCGTGTTAAAATTTTGTAACCTGGGCCGCCGGATTCGTCGGCCAGAATTAACGACGGTTCGTTAAAACGTTAGTACCGAACGATTCCGCCCAGACGTCGTGGCGATCGCCTCAATATAACGGGTGCGGGCTCAACGCTCGAGTTCGGGCTAGGTTACGATGGCTCTCTACGTTTTTCTACAGCGATTTAAGGCGATGGACATGGAGAGGTCAGCAGTATGCACGACCGTGGAAATCGTGGTTGAAAAGTGTTCCCTGAACCGCGTACAAATTTTCGAAGAGGTACCGAAGTGAAGTGAGCGATAAGTTGGTAGTCTTTATAATTGATTGGTCTATCCCTCATGACCCCAACTTCACCTCCATAGTTGATTGGTCTAGCTCGGTAGCTATATTTCAGTTCAGTGGTGCTCAGTCCCCAGAAATTATACGCGGTTTCAGTCACGTTTCTGAGCGGTCCGTGCAGTGGGGTGACACTTCATGGCTCCCCACTACTTTTTACGTGCCAGCACAGCTCTTCCCCGCAATAGGCGGCCAACCGAAGAAAAAAATGATTCCAAATTTAGCTATGTTCAGACCGATTTCGTTATTCAGCTATTTCAGACTGTTTCAGTCTGCTTCCGACATCTCACCATGGCGCTGTCACCATGGTGATATTGAGCGACATATTTAAATAAAGCCGCGATGTGTAACTGCTGTAACCTATTATCCACAAAGATTTACGCTGATTTGAAGTCAACAGGTTTGCGGTAAATTTAAAGTTTTCTGTATTTTTATATGAATATTTAAATACATTTTTGTTCGTTTCGTATGAGAGTATGAATGAATTGCGACCTCAACGCAAGCAATTTCTCGTGAAAAATTCTCAACGTTGCCAAGGTTGCGAGCACAACGTCAGCAAAACGGAATATTGTCCACAATCCATTGAATTCAAGATTCATGTTTGTTCATGTTTCATGTTTGTTCCGTGATGTTGGCAGAACTACCGGGGGAGAGCTTGCTCAGCCAATCAGAGTGGTAGTCAAGACTTCTAGTAAAGCCGTCTCGTTTAGCATTGACTTTCACACCACTGATCGGCACAGCTGCCGGCAAAGAAGATAGATTACATGGAACCGTATTCAGGATAGGCGACAGAGCCTCGAGATCGGGGGGCACGACTGCCCCAGCGTGGCGCTGCTAACGCTGGGGCAGCTCGTCCGTGTGCACGCACACAGAAAATTCTCGCCTGACTCCGCCCCATTTTCGTGTCTCTCTTTTACTCACGGTTTGCATTGACGGGGGGCGGTCGGATGACTCACTCTTTCTCATGTGCCCCAGCTCAGATCGAGCGGTCTCATCCCCACTGCCCCACTCGAACGCTGTATCAGCGAGGGGCGCCTATATATCTGTCATGCAAGCAGACGGCAGAACATGATGACCGACTGAGTCGCGACAATGCCCTGATCTCTCCTATCCGTTCTCGTGATTCTCTCGATCTTATTAATTGTAACTGGGGACTCAAGACCCGCTTTAATGTCTTCAACCGATAAATCAATATCGACCCCTCTAATAATTGCCTTGCGCATAATTTTGGAGGAAGGGATAAATGCAACCCAGTTTTTTGATTCTGCAAATTTGCTATTTAAAAATTTATTCGCAGAGGCCGCGACACTAAGATCAACTGCGAGTTCGTTGAATCCAATTTTCTGGACATCCTGAATGTGTTTAAATTTCCGACAAAGTTTCATGCCGGTCGACAACGGCGGGATGCGTCCCACCTCTTTGCCAGACACATTGCCCTGTATATGGACTGTGTAAGGCCCGAGGTGGGTCGCGTTGTAACGATTTAATTTCAGTTCGGAAATAACACGAGTTTCGCGCAACGACGATATATCAGTACCGGGCTTCGCAGGAGCTACAGAAGTACCGGGCATAGAAAAAACGTCGGCCGAAGCAACAACAAGACCGGCCTCAAGGCCGGTGTTATTGTTGGTCGGATTAACCGAGGGATTAGCGAGCTCGGTGGTACCGGTAACGGCCATCTCCACCGAAACCGAAGTGGCAACATTTTCTAATTCGTTTGAATTATTCATATTTAACCGTTTAGCAGGTGATTTACCCCTATTAGATCTCGATTTGCGCTTCGAACTATTTAATTCAACGGAAGGAGAAGTTGATTTCGAGTTAAGAGGACTGAGTCACCTAAAAAATTTGAAAATTACTTTTTTTTTCCGTGACACGGCCGATCCAAATTGAAAATCGATTTTACTCTTACGAAGTACGTATACTTATCTATCATTTCAAATTTTTCTATAGCCGTACGAGTTATCTTAATGCTGTGAGATTTTTCACAAAATTTTTCACTTGTCGTAGCTTTCGGACCCTGCGACTCAATGGATTTTCAATTCTGACGTCTCATTTTCTTCGTCACAGACCTCATTCTCAGATGAGTGTGGGATTTTTTTTTATCTGCTTTCTGGAAATTATGGCGACCTATAATGTGAAAAAAAAACAATTTTTTTGTAACTTTTTGAAAAACCGGCTGAATAATAGGTTACCATAAATTCGTTTTACCTCGCATCCAAAATTCCTACACTCATCCGAGAATGACTGCGATTTGGAACAAAATGAGACGTCGGAATCCAAAATCCGTTCATCGGTGCGGTCCGAAAGTTGCGACAAGCGAAGAAAAATGGAATGTCGGGAAACGAATTTCAAAGATGAAGTTGAAAAAAATTCACTTCGCTGGCCTACTCATGGTACTTCTTTCCTATTTTTTGTTTCACTTGCTCTGTGGGAACATTTCTCCTGTTTTCGAAGAAGAAATTACCCCAAAAAAAAAACCTTGAAATTTGAAAAAATAAAATGAAAATGAAAAAAAAAAATTGCCGAATATCCAGAGAATGGAAGTTCGTTATAAAATTATTATTGTTAAAACTAGAAAAATAGCTTTTACTAGATGATGTCAAAAATTGAGGTTAGGTGTCCCAACATGAAATTTCCATATCCTCGTTGAACTAGACTCGTGAATGATAATTTCCCAATATATATTTTTGATTTCGGTGGCACACAAAGACTGTATTCACACAGAAACTGTAAGCACACAAAAAATATATATTTTACATCCAAAAAATAACAAACAGTTTACGGTGACCGGTGTTGTTGTGACGTTTTCGAGATATTTCATGCCGATGCGAGTGCGTACGTGCATTCGCAATTCGGCCGTGCTTACGCCATGGAGCGTTGATCGGTAGCGGCGAAAATCTGCACTATATTTCTTAGAAGAATCGATTGTACAGTCGGTAAAGTCAATAAACCCCCTAAGCGCCGCAGCGTTGAATACACATCTCGGTCGCCAGCGCTGGCATCGCCATATCGTTTGATGTTGCGAGATCGCGGTCAAACTCAAAAAAACAAAAGCAACACCGTTTTTTTTTAAAGAGTATCGAGACCCAAGCACGATTCTCCATAAATTTAGGCTGAGGATTAATAAAAAAAAAATTATAAAAAAAAATTCTTCATTTTTCAATTTTTTTTTTTTTTATCGTTCACTGATTACTACTTAGGTAACAAATTTGAGGTCGAAATCTTCAAAACTAAAGCAGTTATGAGTACTCGAGTACAGATGTGAATATTGAATAATTTTTTAAAATTTACGACTCTATTCAAATGCTCATAACTTTTTCATTTTTGAAGATCGCGGTCCAAAATTTGGTACGTAGGTAGAAAATCGTATGGAGATTCGAAAAAAAAAATTTTTTAAAAATCGATTTTTAGGTGACTCAGTCCCTAAAAAATTATGATTATCGATGACCGAATGAATCACGAGTTCCGACTCGGATTCGGAACCCGTTCCCGCCTCCATCGCACTCGAGAGAGAAAATCAAGAGAAAGAAAAAAGAAGAAAAGAAAAAGGGAAAGAAAACGCGAGAGAAGAAAAAGAAAGAAAACGGAGAATAATAGGCGATAACTAATTGAATATTAGGTAAAACAAAAAGTACAAAAACAAAACAAAAAAACCACTTAAAAAAAACACACACACACAAAAACAAAGATACACAAGTAAAAGCAATGGTTGATATAAGTAGAATAAAGTAGAATTTGGTTGAATATTAATCGTACTCACACACCGGCAATGGGTTCGATGATACGTACAAGAGTGGAAAAAAAAACAAAACACAAAAACCCAGACAGTTATTACGCCGCTGATCTTGGTGCTGAGCAGGTGACGATTTTGCATCCACTGAGGTGATGAGGACACAGCCCGTTAAGACGTAATTTGTTAGCAAAAATACGTTTGAAAATTAACTGATGAAATGATTCGGATCACACAGAGAAAATATAGAAATTCTAAACTCGAGGTTTCAAGAAAGCACGTCCGAACTCGACGACGGTTCGAGCCGGAATTTGGTGAGCATGATAGCACCGACTGGTCGGACCCAGCTCGACCGCAGCGCCACCATTTGCAGCTACATTTCGACTTACCCCCACCACCAAATTTGTAAGGAGCGGTCTCTCCTGGTCTCTAGTCTTCTTGCTCCCAACTCATCTCTGTTGCCGTGAGGCTGACTATATTCTTCCAAAATGGCGGGTGTGGACCCACGGGCTAAAGAGGATTGTGCGGTCGGACTCAACGATTCGATGATGAAGCAAGAAAAGCGTGAAAACGTTGTTTCGAACGGCGGCAAAGGGTCTGGCGATGATGTGGACAGTCTCGAGGAGCTGCCACTTGATATCGGCGAGCACTATTTGGTTCGGAGATCAGACGATTCCTGGCGTGAGTATCGTCGATCGTTGCTTCGCTCGAACTTTCTACGCATTCCGAGTAGCCGGCGGTTGCCGGTGTTGCCCTACGTCTATCGATTGTGACGTGCCGATTTACGATGAGCTTGTATTAAAAGGAACGGCTATTCCACTCGAATCTAACAATATTGTCATTAGCTTGGGCTTTGTGTGATCATCGATTGTTCGTGTTAGTGATACAGCTCAATAGTCACGTTACGCCTCGCATAGGATATTTTTTTGTAGTACATAAGATGATTTGCATGCACATTAAGGGAATTCCGAACGTTTAGCGACCACCCCGAATGCCAGAGAGACAGCGCCATGGGTGCTCGTGGCGGAACGACAGATAACGAGCCCCAAACGTTCGGGATCCTCTTAAGGCGACGTGGTAACTTTCCCATCTCCTCCAGGAGTGCAAGATCGATAGCTCTATTGGCTCTTGCTGCACAGCGAGAGAGACAGAGATAGCGCGATAAAAGTTACGCATCACCTTAAGTTTAATATTGCTCCAAACAGTAGTGTTTTTGTTGTTGCTACTTTGCTTCCTCGAGGTATGTTGGCATGATCAATCTTATTCAATTTCTTATTCAATTTCTTATTAGTTACAGTTCAAACAGTCACAATAATCTGTATTGACTGTAATTGATGTTACCCTCGAAATTTCAATGTGCCCGCTTATTGGATAAAAGTAAAAAGGGATAATTGATACGTTCTTTTCTGAATCCACCGTTGAATAGAATTCGTTATGTCGATTAACTCGGATAGAGTTGTAATCTCATGCCCATCACCTTTTAGACTTTTCAATATTTCAATATTAGATCCTGCTGAAATCATACAGACACGTTACAATGAGGCCGACTGTCACTACGAATACTACGTGCACTACGAAGGCCATAATAGGAGACTCGATGAGTGGGTACCGAGAGACAGAATCATGTCCAGTCAGTTTGACATGAGCGATCGCAGTTGGAAGACGAGCGAAAGACCCGTGAGCGACCTACTGGCCGATTCGACGGATCGAAAAATCACGAGGAATCAGAAAAGAAGGCACGATGAAATCAATCACATACAGAAGGTAACTACTACCATTGTCTTATGGTAAAATTTAACGATTTTGCTTTACTTGAGCTTGTTAATCATTGAGTTTCCATAGACTTACGCAGAGATGGATCCTACGACTGCGGCGCTTGAGAAGGAACACGAAGCCATCACAAAAGTCAAGTACATCGACAGGATACAAATTGGTAAGTCAATATAAATTCCGGTGTGTTGACATATCTCCGTGCAAAAAGAGAATTCACGATTTTCAAAGTTACCGTACAGGAAGGTACGAGATTGATACTTGGTACTTCAGTCCATACCCCGAGGAATATGGCAAACAGTCCAAACTTTGGATCTGCGAGTACTGCTTGAAGTACATGAGGCTCGAAAAAACATACAGATATCACATGGTAAGTTGATTAAAATTACCATTTACTCACAATTTTTACAACTGCGGTTGAGTTTTTTCGTCGATGCGTTCGTTTTCCCCCTCAGAGCGAATGTACACACAGACAACCGGTGGGCAAAGAAATATATCGAAAAGGGACGCTCAGTATCTGGGAGGTGGACGGCCGAGAACACAAGATCTACTGTCAGAATTTGTGTTTATTGGCGAAATTGTTTCTCGATCACAAAACACTTTACTTCGACGTTGAACCATTTCTTTTTTACATTTTGTGCGAGGTGGACAAGCACGGGGCCCATTTGGTCGGCTACTTTTCCAAGGTAGGCTTTCCCAACTATTGCAATTGGGTTACATGATAATTCTCCGATTGGCCATTGTAACGATCGTTGTCGCTGTTGTTTTTAAACAACAGGAAAAGGAATCGCCGGATGGTAACAACGTCGCGTGCATCTTGACATTGCCGCCGTTTCAACGACAAGGCTACGGTAAACTTCTCATTGCCTTTAGTTACGAACTCAGCAGAATCGAACAAACCGTAGGCAGTCCCGAAAAACCTCTGAGCGATCTCGGAAAATTGTCGTACCGAAGCTATTGGAGTTGGATACTCTTAGAAATTCTTCGCGATTTCAGGGGAACCCTAAGTATTAAGGATCTCAGGTAAATATAAACTTTTGCTTCCTCATAGAGGAAGCTTTGTGTTCGTGACATTTTTTTTTTCCCGAGACATTCATTAAAACGTGCTCAGAATGTCCCAAAACATCTAAAAATCACATTCAGAAAAAATGTCCGGATGTGTGTGTGTGTGTGTGTGTGTGTGGTGTGTGTGTGTGTGCGTGTGCGTGCGTGCGTGCGTGCGTGCGTGTGCGTGTGTGTGTGTGTGGGTGGGTGGGTGGGTGGGGGTGTGTGTGGGTGCATGCGTGCGTGCGTGTGTGCGTGTATGTATGTATGTAACATTGGTTAAGCGTTCATAACTTGGGAACGGCTCGAGATATCAAGCTGAAACTTGTCACACATGTACAGGGTTCACGGCGCATAGTACGATTAATTTTTTAGAAGAATCCATGCAGATCTTCCGTTTTTACGCAATTTTTTAAAAATTCAAAAATTTATTTTCGGTCTCTAGCTCCCATAATTTTCGAGATATCGAGCTCAAATTCAGCATAATGCTGAACGACTACCGGGAGATGCTTGTTACTGAATTTTAAAAAAATCCATAGAGTGCTTTTGTTTTGAGAAATTTTCAAAGGTGTAAAAAAACGGTGTGCGCACTCTAGCTGGCGCAATTTTCTAGATATCGGACTAAAATTTTGCACGAAGTTGCACTATTATCAAAAGGTGTTTCGGATTGAATTTGGGTAAAATCCATCGAGCCATTCATTTTTTGTCGTTTTGAAAATTTTCAAAAATCGACTCAAGTGCTCTAGCTTCCACAATTTTCGAGACATTTCGCTAAAATTTGGCACACACTTATACTGCTATTGAAAGATGTTTGGTAATAAATTTGGGCGAAACCCACCCAGCCGTTTAGATTTTATGATAGTTGCAAATACAGAAATACAGTGCTCGTTCTAGCTTCCGCAATTTTCGAGATATCGGGTTTAAAATTGGTACAAAGTTGTACAGGGTGGAAAGAAATTAATGGTCATCCTTTTACCAGGTGAATCTTCAGGTCATGTTTGGCGAAGATCTACAAAAATATCGTGCCGCAAAATTGATTTGACCTTGGCAGTCAAGGTCAAATTTTTTTATTGTCTCAAAAAATCTGGCTTGTCAAGAGAAACAAAAGTCTCAATGGGGCTATAGGTCAAAAACGCGATCTTCTATGTGAAAAAGCCGTTCAAAGACAAAAAAAAATCGGAAAATTTTTTTTCCTCGCAATATTGCTTAATCGGACTCACTAATAATCATATAACCATAAAAGAAGCCTTTTATCGCTGAGCCGGAAACTTCTATTGAAATAAATCACGAAAAATCACCGTTGCCCGACTCTGACCGCGAGGAAGTGAATGGGCGCAAGATGGGTAATTTTTTTCCTTGTTCCATCTTTCAAAGTCGTGCGTGTGTGTGTGTGGGTGTGTGTTGGGGTGCGTGTGTGTGTGTATAGATTTTTTCTTTTGGCGAGTTTTGAAGGCGATTGTTTACGGATCTGGTAGGGCAGTAAGGACGGTAGCTGATCTGCGACGCAAGATAGACGATGGCATAGCAAGGCTGTCAAGAAACCGTGACCTCCTCGCCCCCGTTAGGACGAATTTGGTGGAGAGGCTGCGGACGTGCCTACGTGGTGGAGGACGACATGTTGAAGCGGAAGTTCAAGCTCGCATGTTCAGGGCAATAAGAGCCAACGGGTCAATTTTTTGGGTTCCACGTCGGCGTCATCCTCGTCAAAATATCTAGGCAAACGTGCGTAAGAAAACGACTTGGCAAAACGATCGAAAAGCAGCAAGCACACTCACGCACACACCCACACCAACACACACACGACACACACACAAACACACACACACGCACGCACGCACACACACACAAACACACACACACACACACACACACACACACACACACACACACACACACGACTTTGGAGATGGAACGAGGAAAAAAATTACCCATCATGCGCCCATTCACTTCCTCGCGGTCAGAGTCGGGCAACGGTGACTTTTCGTGATTTATTTCAATAGAAGTTTCCGGCTCAGCGATAAAAGGCTTCTTTTACGGTTATATGATTATTAGTGAGTCCGATTAAATAATATTGCGAGGAAAAAGTTTTCCGATTTTTTTTCGTCTTTGAACTGCTTTTTCACATAGAAGATCGCGTTTTTGACCTATGGCCCCATTGAGACTTTTGTTCCTCTTGACAAGCCAGATTTTTTGAGACAACAAAAAAATTTGACCTTGACTGCCAAGGTCAAATCAATTTTGCGGCACGATATTTTTGTAGATCTTTGCCAAACATGACCTGAAGATTCACCTGGTAAAAGGATGACGATTAATTTCTTTCCACCCTGTACTATTATCGAAAGATGTTTTGTATCGAATTATAACAAAATCCATCCAGACGTTCAGATTTCATACGATTTGCAATTTTTTCAATTTGGCATGGAATTCCCTGTATATTCATTCCAGACTCGTTATATTTACGAGCGGATTTTATAGAAAAACAAGGATGCAAAGTAGAACTTTGCACATTGCTTCCTCATAATTTTGCACCGTATTGAAATTATTAAGATGTAAAGTAGAACCTTGCTCATGGCTTTCTCATCATTTTACACATTTGCCAAAATGATTAGAAAGCCATGAGCAAGGTTTTTTTTTGTTCTCGTACTACTCGAAAAACATCGATGACACATTCGTAGATGCTCTAATATAACGTTTTTTACGATGTCCATATCGTTGAGTTCGACTAACGGAACGAATTAATCACATTGATCGTTTTATTCCTAGTCAAATGACGAGTATCTCGCAGACCGACATAATATCGACACTCCAGAGCATGAACATGGTGAAATATTGGAAAGGACAACACGTGATTTGCGTAACGCCAAAACTCGTGGACGAACACATCAAGAGCAATCAATTTAAAAGGCCGCGTTTGACGGTAGACAGTACGGCGCTTCGCTGGGGAGTTCCACTCCGAAGGAATCCCAAACTTGGAAAGAAATAACCGGACACGAATTTTCCCAACTTTCTTCGAGTGTAGCATAAGGTTTCAAAATGTTAAATCATGTCGCGTGAAAAATTAATCTCAACGCAACGGTGAATTACAACGTAACCCCCCGCCGACAATTGTTTCTCGAGGGGCCCCGGATGAATCCCAAATGGCCGGTAGAAAAAAAATCTCGACGACGATATTTCGTGCGAAACAGCGATCCACGACAAGGACAAAACAACGCTTTGCAGTATTAGTACGTGTATTATCGACTGTCTCCTGTAAATTTCTGAATAAAACTTTTTTTTAATCCGGAACTCTATAACGTCTATTAGCTTTCTTCATCTCTCGCGTATAGCGGCCGCGGTCTCACATTCCTCGAGATTTGCCGAATCGAAGTTTCGGCTCTTGCCAAGCGTTACGCTCCCGTCTCCGCCCGGGGACGGTGGTATGCCAGGTGGCATACATTTTTCTGAAAATTGATTATTCGTAGTGTTTCATACGATTCAATGTTGTGAAATAATAATTAATTTAAAATGTTACGTTTTTGCTTCCTCATAGAGGATGCTTTGTTTTCGTGAAATTTTTTTTTTCGAGACGTTAATGAAAACGTGTTCAGTATGTCTCAAAACATCTAAAAAACACATTTAGAAAAATTGTCCGGATGTATGTATGTATGTGTGTGTGTGTGTGGGTGTGTGTGTGTAATATTGGTTGAACGCTCACAACTCGGGAACGGCTCGAGATATCAAGCTCAAACTTGTCACACATGTTCATGGTTCACGGCGCATAGCAGGATTGAATTTTTAGAAGATTCCATGGTGTTCTTTTGTTTTTACAGCATTTTTTGAAAATTCAAAAATTTATTTTCGGTCTCTAGCTCCCACAATTTTGGAGATGTCGAGCTTAAATTCAGTATAATGTTGTACGAGTACAGGGAGTCGCTCGATACCGAATTTGGAAAGAATCCACGCATTGCTTTTGTTTTTAATCATTTTTAAATGTGAAAAAAACGGTCTTCACACTCTAACTGGCGCAATTTCTGAGGTATCGGACTTAAATTTGGTACGAAGTTGCGCTATTATCCAAAGAGATAACCTATTGAATTTGGGGGAAATCCACCAAGCCATTCATATTTTATGGCGTTTTGAAATTTTTCCAAAAATCAATGTAAGTGCTATAGCTTCCATAATTTTTTAAGTGTCCGGCTGAAATTTAGTACGAAGTTGCACTATTATCGAAAGAGGTTTCGTATTGAATTTGGACAAAAATTAATTCCCGCATGTACATTGATTTTGACTTACATCACACTCACAAGGAGCCCTCAACGTCACAAAAGTAAACAAGGGTGCAAAGTAGAACCTTGCCTCTTGCTTCCTCATAATTTTGTACCGTTTTTTAATCATTGAGATGTAAAGTAAAACCTTGCTCATGGGTTCCTTATCATTTTACACATTTGCCAAAGCTTCCCCTATATGGAAGTCAAAATTGATCGACACATGGTTCCTCACAGAGGAATCTTTGGCAAATGTGTAAAATAATAAGGAACCCATGAGCGAGGTTCTACTTTACATCTCAATAATTTAAAAACGGTACAAAATTATGAGGAAGCAATGTGCAAGGTTCTACTTTGCACCCTTGTTTTTCACAATATTGTATCATATAATACATTACGAATAATCAATTTTCAAAAAAATGTATCAATGCATGATAAGGTTTAATCGAACAATTTCATCCGATGCAGTATCATTATAATCATTCCACGAATATATCAAATTGTCATTGAAACAGCATTGAAACATTCAATTGTATAATCACCTGCTAAAATTCTTCATTAAAGACGGGGTATGGGCATGAATTTTTTTTTTTTCATTTTTAAAAAAATTTATTTTATGAATACACAATATCTGAAGAATGTTGTATCAAATTTTTAGATCAATTGGAGCAAAACTAACTGAAATATGGAAGTTTAATCATCTGAGGGTCAGTCAGCTGCTGCCTGGCACCTCGGTTTCGGGTTCCTTAGAATTCCCCACAAGACTACATACATATAACGGCCTTATTCAGTATACCACCGTACAGTCTACAACGACGCGTTCCACTAAGCATTTGTGTGCGTACGTTACTAAGTTTCCTCTCAGTTTTCGATTATTCGTACTGTTTTCGTTGGATTTTCACAGTGCCGTGTCGTTTGCTCGTAGAAAATGCTGAAAAAATCAGCGGAACAGAAAGAACGAGGAGCGGCTTACGATGAGGCGAATAAAACAAAAATTGTACCTCCGCACAAACGTAAGAAAGACATTGTTGAGAAGGTACTTCGTCGAGAAAAATAAGTGGAAATACTTGTGTAGAAGATCTTCAAAAACATTACAGAATTCTAGATTTTCTCGTGTTTTCAACGATTGTTGAAAACAAGTAAAAAATTACTTGCGAAAATGTTCAACAGTCTGGTTACGTGACGTTGAGTGAAAGAACCGAATCTCGTCTGTATAAAATAAATTATAGATATGCTTTTGCGATGCGTGTGTTAGGTTTGAGCTTAGGATACGATAAATTTTCCGGACTGATGGATTTAGTCAGTTTGTTTATGACAAAATCAAGCTATAACTCGAACATGAAGAAAATGATGGAAAGTATGCAAAAACACAGTTATACTGCGCTTGCTAATGATGTTCTCAGTGCTATAAAGCCCATTGACGAGGATTTGAGCAAGGAGGCTCTTCTGCAGCGATGTCTCGGCGGCTTTACCCAAAATAACACTGAAAGCTTGAATCAGCTTACCCGGAAAAATTCTTCGAAACCAGTGAGTGCTAATGTGGCAGCATGCACGTTCAATGAAGCCTGTTTTGCTCTGCTAAACATCATTCAAGAGATGCAAATAAAAAGTGGACCAAATTCTCACAAATGGGCGCGCGCAGTGGACAGATTACGCATAAAGGAAACCAAAGAAGGTCGAGTTTGCCGAAGACAATAATAAAAAAATGCTTCGCACATCGATAGATCGATAGCTGTTCGCTTTACGGGCCTGGTATCGATGATTCTGTGTAAGTGAACGTTTTTCACGTAGTTTGCGATGCTCTACAAGATGGTCGAATGAAAAATGTATCGTACCATTTGAAAAAGTGGAGGTGACCTTCACTGTGCGTGAGCGCTTCCACTGAAATAAAAAGAAATGGTTGCATTTGATGACCCTTTCGTACCGTACGTTTTTTTTTTAACATTTTTTTGTGACGTCGATAATTACAGAGATATTTGAGGTGGCACGAGTTAGTGCCTCATCCAGTATAGTTCTTCTGAGTTCTTTTGGGTTTTGTTTTTCCCCACAACAATAATTCACACGACCGCGAATCGGTCTTGCAATTCGGTCGTTAATTTATTCGTAAAATATTCTTGTACTATTGATTTTCAAATTTGATTGGAAAGGGAAATTTCGTTTCCATCACTTTACTCTTTGAAGTGAACATTTTGCTTCCTCATAAAGGAAGCTTTGTGACGGTCCGAAATTTTTTTTTCGAGATCTTAATGTCAATAGGTTTAAAATGTCCTAAAACATCAAAAAATTACATTTGTAGAAAATGTGTGTGTGTGTGTGTGTGTGTGTGTGTGTGTGTGTGTGTGTGTGTGTGTGTGTGTGTGTGTGTGTGTGTGTGTGTGTGTGTGTGTGTGTGTGTGTGTGTGTGTGTGTGTGCGTGTGTGTGTGTGTGTGTGTGTGCGTGTGTGTGTGTGTGTGTGTGTGTGTGTGTGGATCGACCCTCCAAAATTCGAATATCTATAACTCGGTTCAAGCTACAGCGCTCAGATTTTGCACGCATGTAGTGCCATACAATCTCTATGCCATGTATAATTTTTGCAATAATTGGCGCATCCGTTCGAATTTTACAGCGTTTTGAATTTTTCAAAAAATGTCTGTTACCACTGTAGCGTCCGCAAATTTTGAGATATTCGTCTAAATAGCTCTTCAAATATAGAGTTAAAGCCAAGGATGTATGGTATTGCATTTCAGCCGAATCCGTCAAGTTCAGATTTTATGATATTTTGAATTTTTCAAAAAATGACCTCTGTCGCTTTATTTGCCGTTAACTTCCAGCAATCGAATCCAAATTCTCTACAACTATGGAATAACATTAAGCTGTAATACATATTAAATTTGGCGACGATCAGCCAATCGGATCGCATTTTAGAGCAATTCGAAATTTTGAAGTTCCAACCTTTGCAAATTCAAAAATAATTTACGGACCGTGCTGAAATTTATAGACATGCATAAGCTAACGTTTACCTCTATTCGTGACCAAGATCTTGAACGACGCGTTCAAATTTTAGAAAACTTTAATTTTTTATATACGGTCTAGTGTCAATAAACAGTAGAATGAAGAAGCTGCTCCAATTGAACCGGAATTCGCGACGTCGGCGCAATATTTACAAATCTGAACACCTTCTTAGTTCCTAAGCAGTTTTTCGGTTCGAATGATATTCGAATATTGAATACTATGATCGATTAGAAATAAAACAAGCTGCAAGTTGAAACTTGCAAATCGCTTCCTCATAATTTAAGGCAAGCTGCAAGTTGAATCTTGCAATTTGCTTCCTCTGAATGGTAAGTAGTGAACGAAGATTCCTTTATGAGGAAGCCAAAAGATAAGTGCTCCGTCATAGCTCCCTCATTCTGGCTGATGATGAATTTGCTTGTGTTGATTTTGTGTTTGCGTTGAGTTTGTATGTTCAATTTGTAAATGTTAAATAGACATGTTACCATTGCTTAGGTTTCTTAAATTAAACGTTAGTTGTCTTTGATCGTTCGAAGCGTACAGTTGCGTACTTCACGCCCTAGAAAGTAGAAGCCTCCTCAAAGGCCGGACAAGATCGACAGTGAAACTGAATACACTAGTTCGGCTGCAAAAAAATTAGCGGGACAATTACATGAGGTTCCATTCGCTCCGACGTACTCATACTGTATTTTACAGTTTACTGCTGTTTTTACAGCTATTTCGGAGTGGGTGGTCTGTCGTACATGTGGTGATAATGTGACATCTTTAAAAGCAAGTACCCGTGGCCTTGGTTTCAAGTTACACCACCGCCAGAAAGTATCAAACCACTTACCGCGCGCTTTATGAAAAACCAGCCGCGACTGTGACAGACGGTAACTCCGTCAAAAGTGAAGCTACCGACTTTTCACAAAAACCGTGGGAAAGCTTATTGAATTCTATGTTAGATGAGTCCTGGTTAAGTAAATTTGAATCCCTGCATTCCGAATTATCACGTGAGAAATACAAAAAAATAATTCAGCTATAAAATATATAGCTATAAAGCTAAAAGGAAATGCCAAAAATCAGGACCAGTGGAATATGTTGAGAACTACAAAAAGCCAGATCTAATTACGTAAATTCAAATAAATCCCGGAAAAAAGAGCACACCAAAAAATTACAGCAAGTGAAATTTATAAATGCGTATGCAAACGTATTGTGCTTGAATATATTATTGCGAGAATATGTGTGTTTATTTCGTTTGATGTGTGAAATTACGTTGCGAGAATATTATTGTCCGTGTATCAATTTTGAAAACATTGACGTGGACAGAAAATATATATGTTTGTCGATCGTGTCCATTTATGAATATTTAAACGTGTCTTGTTTATTCTCATATTCACAATCTTACATGTGATGTAAGTCGGAATCAATATACATGGGGCAATTCATGTGAATTTCGAAAAATTCTAATTCCCATAAAATCTGAGCGTCTCGTTCGATTTTGTCCAAATTCTTTTGATGACAGTGCAACATCGTACTAAATTTCAGCCGGATATCTAAAAAATTATGGAAGCTAGAGCACTTACATTGATTTTTGGAGAAATTTCAAAACGCCATAAAATCTGAACGTCTTGTTGGATTTCGTTCAAATTCAGTACGAAATCTCTTTCGATGGTAGTGCAACTCCGTACTAAATTTCAACCAGATATCTCAAAAATTATGGAAGCTAGAGCACACATCGATTTTTGGAAAATTTTCAAAACGCCATAAAATATGAATGGCTTTGTGGATTTCGCCCAAATTCAATCGGGTATCTCTACGGATAATAGCGCAACTTCGTACCAAATTTGAGTCCGATATCTCAGAAATTGCGCCAGTTAGAGTGTAAAGACCGTTTTTTTCACATTTAAAAATGCTTTAAAACAAAAGCAATGCGTGGATTTTTTCCAAATTCGGTATCGAGCATCTCCCTGTACTCGTACAACATTATACTGAATTTGAGCTCGATGTCTCTAAAATTGTGGGAGCTAGAGACCGAAAATAAATTTTTGAATTTTCAAAAAATGCTGTAAAAACAAACGAACTTGGTAGATTTTTCCAAAAATTAAATTATGCTATGAGCCGTGAACCCTCGACATGTGTGACAAATTTCAGCTTGATATCTCGAGCCGTTCTCAAGTTGTGAGCGTTCAACCAATGTTACACACATACATACATACACACACACACATACATCCGGACATTTTTTCTAAATGTGTTTTTTAGATGTTTTGAGACATACTGAACACGTTTTCATGAACATCTCGAAAAAAAAAAATTTCACGAAAACAAAGCTTCCTCTATGAGGAAGCAAAATGCGTGGACAATGATCAAAAACGTATCGGTAAGCGTCTTCGTAAAGTCGTCAATGAATATAAAAAATCCGCGTCAATCATAAAAGTGGAATCAACGACGAGAAAAATAAACTAACTACATCGAATCAGAGCAAACGAGTAAGTTTGGGAGAAAATGGAAAATTCACTGCCAAACTGATATATATACGAACTAACTATTTATTACGGTTTAGCAATAAGAAATAATCTTGACTCATTGGAAAACATGAAAAATGCCATATTGGCGACATTTTATCATAAATCATTAACGGACGAGAAACCTCAGCATTTTTATTGTCCGCCTGGAGAAGAAAGCTGATGCGACTTGCAGAGAGCAAAAGCCGAAGGTACATTAGACGAATACAAGCACAAATAAGACGCTTCACCTAAAATTGTACTGGAGGCAATAAAACCCATCTATGAAACATTGAGTGACGATCAATTGCTTGAAAAGTGCTTAGGTCGATTAACACAAAACGTTAATGGGCACGCTAGTGTGGAATTCGATTTTTTTCGCACATTTCAATAGTGTATACCTTTAAAAATAACATACAAAAATGTCAAGTGCATATCTCAAATAGTTTTTAAGTTACAGCCATCCGAAGCGCAGCTGCTCATGGGTCCGAAAGTTCCGTTATTGTTCGGGCATTATCCGCCAAGAAAGTCATTGTAAAGGGATTCTAGTTACTATTGTTGACGTTGAGGCATCGAGAAATGTACGAATAGGTTGTAAGGTGGGAAGTTTTGTGTACGTGGCTGGCAGTCACATGTGTGGGGCTACTAGACCCTGGCACATTAAAACGATTTATCTAGTTTTGCTGTGACCTTCATACTGAGTGCAACATCGTGAATAATTCTATTTAAAACCAAAAGCTTCCCATGATACATCCAGGTGTAGATCAACGTCTAAAAAACGAACATTTTCGGGGAATGGACATACATTTGAATGGTCCACCGCAAATACCAGCAGATCGGTTAAAAAACTTTTGAATAATAAGGACAAAGAAATTGTGATTGATACCCCACATAGATATTCTATTCTCTAGTTTATTTTCGTTTTTCTGCAATAAGTAATTTAGTGATGTGCAAATCTTGTGGAAAAAATATTACGTTAAATCAAGCAAGTCTCCTGGGATTTAAAATTGCGGTAATGTGTGATTGCGACATTTCGTACATCAATTCCGGGTCTATGATTGGTAATGGGTTTGAAATCAATAAACGCATAGTGGCTGTGATCAGATATTACATGGAGAATATACACCAGCGAACTAAAATAATGTACTTCTCATGTACGGCGCTCGCATCAGCGGTTTGTTACGAGCCACCCTAAAATCTGGTCGTTACTCTGATGCTGACTGATCCGTTTTCGTTCGCTGCCGAGTCCCGCACTCAGTCCGAATTCGGACTGAGTGCGGGAATTCTGAAAAATTAATTGAACCTCTAAATATCAACATAAATTCACTGATTTATCTACCACAAACTATTTGATTTATACATAAGGTGTCTTCAATTTATAGTAAATGAGTTATATGATGTTATTTTAACGTGCTTTGACGCAGGGCGACCTTGTTATAGATGTAATTTCGTAAGATTATTATTCCTATCTTGGTTTGAGAACGAGAATACTACTTTACCGAAATTATTTTTTTTCGGTTTTTCTCAAAAATCCGGAGCGCAAATCATTTGGAAACCATGTGGGGGGCGTCTCTATTTTTATTCAAAAGTGACCCTTGCTAAGAACCAGTCTAGTGTACAATGCATATTATTGTTCTTATGATGTCTATCCAAAAAAGACAGATTAAGCAGATTAGTTAATAGAATCTACCTTCTAGAAAACTATCGTTCATAAACATGTGCTGCAGACGATTGAGAATGTCGTTGATACCGCCCTGGATATTTCGCGTATCACTGTGTTGCGAACGTTCGTCGGGCTGTTCTGACAAAGATAATGCATTATCTCCGGGTAAGGCGTGTGCGGAATTCATAGCGGCCGGTAGAAACCCGCCCCGCTCTTCCAGCTTCAACGTGTGTTCCGTGTTCAAAGTACGCGTGAATTTCGAATGAAGCAAATGCGAGAAATCATTGTGAGCGTAGCTCGTCACACTCGACTCATTACCACCTGCAAATTTCAAATTATCATTACCATTCCTTCCATCGGGGACCTTCCTTGAACGGTAAACTACGTAAAATATCGATAAACACTGCGAACCTCCGATCCACGTGCTGAGCTCAACGCGAGAATTATCGAACGTTCCGGCAGTTCCACCGCAATTCGATCGGCTATCACTGTTATTCGTGACGCTGCTCCGATACCTACTCGCACGAGAATCAAATTTTTCAAGCTCATCACCATTCGTTAGCGACCGTCGTGTCTCCTCATGACGATCGACAACTGCTTGCCGAGCTATAGGACTCAACTCAAACTCCAATGACGGCATCGACAGAAATTTCGCCGTTACTGGGTTTAACATCGGCGTGCTTTGTATTCGGTTTACCATCGGACCCGGCTGGCCCGATAGTATCGTGAACAGGTACGTCTACGAGCGAGGAATCGCCCCACAAAAATTCATAATAAAATTTTCTAATTTCTATGAATTTAGCATAAATGTTAATCAAATAGTTAAGGGATCATTCTGGTTTGTAATTTTCAAAAAATCGATGTTTTTTTTTCACATTATTCGAAATTATATGAGAAATTCCGTATCAATTCAGACAGTCACAACCCTCACCGTCGCCGATTCAGTTCATGACTTTTTTTTCGGCTTCCATTTCACCCGAAAAATACCACTGATTATTTTTAGAATTTTCGGATTCCCTACCGGTTGGGCTCGAAACTCGGAACGAGCAACATTCGGAAAGGCCAAAATTCGGGACGCGCAATGCTCGGGACAAAATGCTCGGAACGGTCAAAGTTTCGGAATTTTATATATAGGTATAGTTGCG
>OY759153.1:11835216-11990826 GCA_963662125.1 Diplazon laetatorius
TTAATTCTATGGGTTTTTTGGGATGTTAGACGGATTGTTTATAGACAAATTGTTATTAGACGAATTGTTTTTAGACAAATTGTTATTAGACGGATTATTCGTAGACAAATTGTTATTAGACGAATTATTCGTAGACGAATTTTTCGTAAATCGTTATCCAGATATCAACGCCGCCAGCGACATATCTACATTTCGAGGAGTTACGTTTGCCTGTTATTTTTCTGTATAAAAAGTTTTTAAAATACATTTTAAAAAAATTGTTTTATGCAATTCGAGAGTGTACTTATTAAGCTCAACAACTTTTACATCAATATATAATAATAATAAATTCTTTTGAAAAATTTACCAAAATAGCTCTTTTCTGAGAATCTAAATCAGAATGATCCCTCAATCGAAATTAGCGTACCTTAAATATTTGAAGGCGCTGCAGTTGCGACTCGACGGTTGCTCGATGACGCTGCAGACGCCCCGCACGGCTTCCGCAAATCTCGGGAAACTCAATGTGCAACCGTTTGTTCTCATCCTCAAGATGATTGATTATGCTTTCCAACTCTTCCTGCGGAGCGTTTAACATTTTTCTGCGTCCCGTGCTCATAACGTACTTCGTGTCGCGTTTATGTGTCTCGTAGATACTGTGAATTGAAACACGCGCAAAATTAGTCAACATTCCCGTGAATGAATATTCAGTCGAATTGACAGATGACGTACTGCTTGTCATCCGATGATGGCTCGTCCAGGTGCGTCGCTACCGTTTCCGTCGGCCACAATTTTAGCTTCTTGCGTATCGTTTTTACAATGAGTTTCGTGACTTTTCTTCTCGATGTCTGAAATCATGGGCCGTACGAGTTAATTTCTCTTTTCCGAACTGCTTGAATATTATTATGTCACCTTTGACACCTTAATGGTCAACTTATAGCGTACTAGAAAACTCGAAACGGTCATGAGAAAGTTTTTGACTCCCTGGCTTTATTCTCTCGCAACCAATAATCTGGTTTACATGCCGTAGGGTAAGATGCGGGTAAATCGCCATTTTTTCACTTTTCACACCGTGAACTCTGCATTTATTAAAATATTCTCAAACATCAATTTTTTTTTGTGAAAGTATAAAACTTTAGCTAAGAAATTTATCTGGAAAATTTCGATGTAACTTTTACTTATTATTGAGCACCTCCATTTGAAAAAAAAAACAGTTCAAAGTGGTTTTCTTACCCCACCCGGTGGGGTAATAAAACCACTTCTTTTCGGGACAAATTAAAATACTAACTTGTTGTTTCAATGTTTTTTATTATTTACAACTTATAATGTTAACCTTTCGAAAGATTTAAAAAAATAATTTGCAGCCTTTATTGTCGCTATGGTCCTGGCTATGTTCAACGTAATCATCTCTTTTGGGACGATCACGTTTGAGGTGGCGAGAGGTTACTATTGTTCTGTCGGTTACTATTTCTTTCTCTAACAACTTTTGAAAAATGTTCTCAGCTCGCTCAGCTACCGCAGATATTTGTCTTTGCTGGGGAAATAATTATTATTCCCTTGGATGCACTTCAACGTTGCGGGGACGCGTGGCTTTTTTACCATCCACCGGTTGACTGGTTGTATAACCCCACACACACTTTTTCGCAAAAGTCACGGGATTCGAAAACAAATGCAAGAATTGGAAAATCATTTTAGGACTCGGGTTGATCACGAATTGCTGTTCCAAGAAAAGAATTACCGAATTTTTCAAAGCCCAATTTTTACAACTTTGACAGGGTTGGGGTCGAAATCCAGAACGAGCAATGTTTAGAAAGGGCAAAAACCCGAACGCGCAATGCTTCGAATGAAAATGTTCAGAAAGGGCAAAACTTCGAATGAGGTTGTAGCGAACGTATTATATGCTGAACGCCTACCAGTCGGCGCAGTATTCAACATTTCCCGACTTTCGAGCTTTCCCACGCGGAACTATCAAGGTTAGATATATGCCGTCGCGGACTTTTTTATAGGAAATTCAATTCTCTACAACATTGTTTATGTGAACTTTTGGTCTATATAGCGTTGTTTATCCAGCGTTTAGACAGAAACAAAATAAAACGATAAAAAAATCGATGTATTCTTACCTTCCCGTCAAAACGCTGGTTAAACAACGCTATATAGACCAAAAGTTCACATAAACAATGTTGTAGAGAATTGAATTTCCTATAAAAAAGTCAGTGACGGCATGTAGCTAACATTGATAGTTTACGCGTAGGAAAGCTCGAAAGTCGAACAATGTAGTCACGCGGCCGGCGGACGAGGTACGCAACTATATCTATATACAATATTCCAACTTTTGACCGTTCCGAGCATTGCGCGTCCCGAATTTTGGCCCTTCCGAACGTTGCTCGTTCCGAGTTCCGAGCCCAACCCAAACCTCTGTGAAAAGCGTTCCATCTGTTCCACGAAACAACCAATCACATCCAAAATCCAAACCAGACCTTTGTACGAAAGAAAAAAACCACGACAACGAACCATATTGTAAGTGATATTAAGATTATTGTAACGCTTATTTTCTAACCCAATTCTATGATTTCTGAATAAATCGAATATAACATAAACAGATACGCCTAGCGATTCAATGATATTCCGAAAAATATAAATTAGAATAGCCCTTTGTATAACTCAGGGCTTAACACTCGCAGAATTTGCTTTACCAAAAATATTGTACTAAACAAAGCGCATGCGCGAGCAGAGGCTTAACGTGAGCGTAAGTTCGTGCGTGGGCCGCAATTTATTTGCCGAGACTCTTGTGGTCGTGTCAACTGTTACTTGAACATTATTACGTTTGATTATATATTAAAGAAAATTCTTATACGGCATACTACTCGAACTTACTTCACCTAATTGTTTAATTTCACGTATACGACTTACAAGGGAGATTCGCAACGTGTTTTTGTTTAATCGGATCGGGACTCTTGCCAATGAAAGATTATTACTAAAGGTGTAATTTGGAAAAATAAGAGAATGCACTTTTGAGCCAATTCCAATAACAATGGATTTGGAAAATACCGTGCAGCTTACATAGACTGTTTGTAGCGACCATTCGAACCATTCGAACATACGGTCGACGGATTTTTGTAATTTTTTTCTACTTATAGTACAGAATGGTCCAGATCCAAATAACAAATCGCGAAGGCCAAAGGGCTAGATATCCAGATGTTTTGGAAGTTCGGGTAAATTACGAGCGACGAAAATGCGCTGAAGTTATGGCATTTTCAAACGGCGATCGCGGGTCGGTGGATAGCTTACTAGACTGGGATTCATTAGATAGCGGGTTCAAGTCCCATAGATGACTCCGGGAGTCCGGAGTAAGGAGTACAAATGTATTTCGTACTCCGTACTCCAACGAATGTACGGAGAACAGAGTAGATTTTTCCAAAAAAATTCATCGTTTCTTACATTTTTTTTTTTAAATTTTTTTTTCTAAACTAGAGTACATTTTTTTCGAAAGTACGAAGTACATTTGTATTTTCAAAATACTTGGTAAACGTGGGAGTACGAATCACATTTGTACTCCGTATTTTTTATTTGAAAAAAAAAATATATATATATATATATATATATAACTTTACTGAAAAAACAATTTTTCGAAAAAAATGTACTCTAGTTTAGAAAAAAAAATTTAAGAAACGATTAATTTTTTGGAAAAATCTACTCTGTTCTCCGTACATTCGTTGGAGTACGGAGTACGAAATACATTTGTACTCCGTACTCCGTACTCCCACGCTTACCAATTCCGGAGTACATTTGTACTCCGTACTCCCGTACTCCGGGAGTACGGAACTTTCCGCAAAATTTCAACTAATAATTTCCGTTCTACAGATGCAGTAACAACGATCACAAACGCCTACACTCCACTCCACCTCCTTGGGGGTTGATTTTTGAAAAAATTATATTTCAGAAAACTCCGTGGGCGTGCGCACAACTTACCAAAGTTTCATTGCAATCACTTGCAAATTGCTACCCTCCAGTATAAATTCCGTTTTTGCATTATGATGTTTTTTTTAAACTAAAAAACTACTCGACCAAATTAGACCAAAATCTAATCGGCTTTAAGTTTCAACGAGACGAATCGATCGCATCGTCGATCATTCTGATCGCGTTATTAGTTTTAGAGAAGACGTTAACGAAACATTTTATCTCATATGTACGTACATAAGCGCGCGTGCGCGCGCACCCACGGACACACAAACATTTTGCTCAAAATAGGCTAAAATTACCCCAATGACCTGGACACGTGAACATCTGACAAAAAAAAAGTCGATTTTCAGGGTCATTACAATAACTTCCCTATAAAATCGGGAAGTTAAAAAAGCACGTTGTAAGGGTGCCCTTGTTGGATGTTTACACATTCCACCGTGGGTCCGACACTCGCACCAACATTTTTTCGTAAAATGCGTGACAAAACAAAAATTTATGAACGTTACACGAGAAACTTTACCCAGGAAGTAGACGTACAAGAACTCACCTCCATGCAGTATTCTCTGACGGGATGCGTCAGTTTGTGGTTACTCGAGACTTTTTCGGCCAAGAAACAAGCTAGGCATTGGTGATAACGTGCGCATCTGGGACAAGAAAATCGCGGCCCGTGAACGGGCGTGATCTGGCAAGATGAACACTTCACGTTGTGTGTTGCTGAAACGAACACGATTGACGGTCGAACAAAATGGCGATTAAATCCAATGCGAACATAACTTCTAAATATACCGAAATTATTATGAGATTTACTGTGCTCTGCGGACTTGATTCGATGAAACGTTGAAATCCAATTGAGTGACGGAGGATCCTGCATCAGCCACGTTGTGAACTTGGCTTCGCTCATGGCCAACGAACTTTGCGACTGTGATTTAGAAAATATTAGACCATCGTGGGAAAATTGGTTTTTCGCGACGCGAGCATCTCCAGCGGGATATAAAAATGTACCTCCGGAAAACAGCTATCGATGCTAGACTCAACGAGATGACTCCCATATGCTGCACTCTCACCAAGGATCTCAGCGACTTTTGAAATGTTTTCGAGTAATGTGCGAAGCCCACATTTAGATAAACATCCATTATCATCAGCCAAAAGTTCATAAAAATGTTCGTATTTGTCGTTCAATTTTCCGCAACTCATTAGTATCAATGCCAATTTAACCGATAACACACAAACTTCGCCCTTGCGATTGCTGGAACTAATAATTGGAAGTGAAAAAACAAGATAATAAAAAAGCGACATCCATTGTAAGGAATAAACACATGAGCAAAAGGATAATGACCACGTAAATCGACGCAGTGACCCCACCTATCGAATGTAGTCAGAATGAAATGGACGGTCAGCTTCGTCGCCAAATTCACATCGAAATCGACGGTCACCTCTTTGTGAGCTGCGAAATAAATGTCCGAAATGACATCTTCCATCTCGGTCTCATCCAGAGTTACGGAATTCTCAATTGCGGATAATTTGTGACGCTCAAACACGCCGATTATCAACCTCAATCGAACATGCTTTACTGAAAATGACAGTATTCAAACAATGTGGTTATATGTATGGACCATTCTACCAAATATAGGCATCGGTTTGGATTACCCCTCCCCCCCCCCTCTTTTCAATTTTTTTCAGGATGCAGTCCTTGATGACCTGTATGTACCTGATTTTTTTCAGATTTTTTCTTTCATTATTTTGGCTGTAGTAATTGTGGGAATTTCGTGACATTTCCGTTTTTCTTTTTTTTTTCAATTTAATTTCTAAGTATTTTATCGCGAAATGAAAATTACACTTAGAGTGCATTTCTGTGTGAAATTATCTTAACTTTCCGAAAAAAATATTGATTTTCAGTTTGGACTAACTAAAAGCTCTCAAAATCAAGCTTTAATCATAGAAAGTTATTTTTCAGGCATTGGGCATATCTGAATTTTTTAAAAATATTTTTTTTTCAGAAAGCAGAGAAAATTTCACATAATATATGTCAAATTTACGTTGGGTTCTCTGTAAAGACTGTTAGAATCGATAAAAATTCAAAAATTCAATGATAAACGGAATTTTATTTTCTTCATATAAAATGTGTGTGTGTATGTGTGTATGTGTGTACGTGTGTACGTGTGTACGTGTGTACGTGTGTACGTGTGTACGTGTGTACGTGTGTACGTGTGTACGTGTGCGTGTGCGTGTGCGTGTGCGTGTGCGTGTGCGCGTGTGTGTGTGTGTGTGTGTGTGTGTGTGTGTGTGTGTGTGTGTGTGTGTGTGTGTGTGTGTGCAAGATTATGACTGTCTTTGCAACCAAAAATGTTGCGTTTAACTTCTTAGTGCAAACCCATTGAAATATATATGCCTATACTTACAACACAACTCTGTGTGCAATATGTGCATCTTTGCAGCCGTCCTGTAAGCTGCATAACCAATAAGATTACAATTCTTGATTCCTCCCATTATGTTGTGCATAAGTGGGTGTTCCTGTCGGGATTGCTTTGAAAATTGCCTGAAATATAAATTTAAATAATACAAACGATTTGAAAAAGGTAATCGCTCTCATAAGTCGATAAGAGCTATCAATTGGTCAAACATTCAGAATAATCATTTTTGTAAACTGATGATAGTACTACTATTGCATTCCCTTAATTTTCTATAAGAGTGAGAAAATGATAGCATCGCTTCAACTGGCATTTGTGTTTATCATTCTGTTGAACGAAACCAACTGCAAAAAATGATACGTTAAATAAAATATTTTCTCAATTTTCACAGAAACTGTCAATTCTAGTCCTATTTGAAATTGAATAATATCTTTCAATTGATATTCATGAAATTATAAATCAAAAGCTGCAAGTTAAAACTCGCAATTTGCTTCGTCTAAAACCTCGGTAGTGCACTTAGTCTATCTAAGAGGAAGCATTTTTATTTTATTTGAATATCTGACTTCCTCTCAAAGCTTCGTTTGCTACCTAGGATTCGGAGTAAGCTAATTGCTTACTCTGAATCCAAATGCTTGAAGTTTCAATTTGCAGCTTGTTTTTATATTGTAATGTTGATCAGTAAGTGCATAAAATTTCAATGTGTCCTCAAATTTGAACGCATCAATCCGAGTTATACACATTTCAATAATGCGAGGTTCCTACACACACACACACACACACACAGACATTTTCTCTAAATGTATTTTCTCAACGTTTCGTCACATTATGAACAACTATATATATGAGCGATTCTACGTGACTTCAGCCACTAAAAAAAAAATTTTTCCACAAATAATTTTAAAAAATCGAGCTATTTTATTGCAATATATTGACCGAGTGCCGATTAAAAATTTTTTTTTTACGGTTTTATCGTTAATTAACGTTTTGTTTTAATTTTTCCATTCAAATGGCTGTATCTTTGGCGGGATTTGACGTATTTAAATTTATAAAAAAAGAAAATGTTCCTTCTTTTTATGGCCTTTTAAAAATAAAATTACTTCAGATTTTATTGAGCAAGTTGAACGTCCGTTTCAAGGCAAGATATGCAAAAATATTTTTATTCCTCAAAAAATGCATTTTTAATTTTTTTTCAATATTTCCCCAAATTCTGAATACGATACGATAGATTTTTCCAAAAATTAAATTGTGCTATGCGCCGTGGACCCTTTACATGTGTGACACATTTCAGCTTGATATCGAGCCGTTCTCAAGTTGTGAGCGTTGAACCACGTTGAACACATACATACATACATACACACACACATACATCCCGAAATTTTTTCTAAATGTGTTTTTCAGATGTTTTGAGACATACTGAACACGTTTTCATGAACATCTCGAAAAAAAAAAATTTCACGAAAACAAAGCTTCCTCTATGAGGAAGCAAAACTAAATATTGAAGAAGAGACATTTCAAAGTAAATTTGATCAAAAGTCGAATATAATAAAACGGCGTTTAATAAGGTGCATGGACGAATCGAATAAATAAAATAATATTTCTAAAACAAACGCTTGTTACAAAATAATGAATCTCTGGGACCGAGTGAATCGAACATCGTTCAAATTTAAATTTTTACTTGAAGTACCAAATAAATACAGGTATACTCTGTACTGCGATAACGTGGGAATACGGAGTACAACTTGCCCATCACTGAAATGAACAACGGTTTTATTATTATTACTGGACAATTGAAAAACTTCCAGAAGATGGCGGTTCAAAAAAGAAAAAAAAAATAATAAATGGGTTACAAATTTACCCACTGATGAGCAAATTTATACTCGAGGAGCACGGATTATAGAGTATGTACTCCATACTCCCACGTTCCTGCGATACGGGGTACAACTGTCCCCCGTACTCCCACGTTCTCGCTGTACGGACCACATTATCCTCGACTAGGTAAGAATTTCCCCAATCTTAACTCGTAAGCCAAGGTCTCCATCCCGGTGTATCGACCTTTGACTTTGACACATAAGCAAGAAAACATAACAGAAAAATCGAACTTTTCTTGTCCCTTTTTTGTTTGGAAAATTAGTGACTTCTCCGAATTTTTCATTACCTGCAGTAGCTAACTTCATTATGTGGGTAATCAGTGGCAGGCACGACTTTTGGACGACATTACCCACTTACAAGGCAACCTTACGACGTGGGAATTTTTGTTTGGTGCGAGACTCTCGTCAACGAACGATCATTACCAGTGACATAATTTGTGAAAGTAATAAGACGCTCTATTTTTTCGGTCTCGAGAAAAATGGATTTGAAAAATATTGTCACTCTTATATCGACTGTTCATAGCGACCACTTAAACCGGCCGCGATAGATTCAGTGATAAGCTGCCTGGTTAGAAACTCTGATGTTGCAGGTTGGAGTTCTGCTGAAGTCATTTTTTTATCATGTGTATATCTGTATGAATTAAAATATTCATTCATACAATTTGTTTATAATATTCAATGATATCATGCCAATTGAATTACATTTTATATTTATTTTCAATAGAAAAACGGATTTCACCCATCTTCCTGTCTTTCTCTGCAAAAATCGTCCTTCATTCATTCGTAAAAAAAAATTTTACGTTGAATATGAAATGAAATTAATTTCCGGCAAGTTACAGAAAAGTAAAACAGAGGAATAATTATCATTTCTATTTGAATTTTAAGAATTTGACATGATATACATTCGCACATTACTTACACAATCATCAGCAGGACTCAAAACCGCAACGTTACGGTTGCTAACCAAGCAAGTCTATATAACAGTTACGATATTTTTTGAAGCCATTTTTCTCGAAAACAAAAAAATTGTGCGTCCTATTACTTTCACAAATTACATCACTAGTAATCTTTCTTTGACAAGAGTCTTGCCTAAGCAAAAATTACCACGTCGTAAAGTCCCCTTGTTAATGAAGTTAGATACAGTTGCTAATGAAAACCTTTGTAAATTCACTCATTTTCCAAACGGAAAAGAGACAAGTAAAGCGCGACTTCTTACGTACATTTAAAAAAAATAGTAAAAGCTACCGGTGCGGACAGTCAGAATTACCATCTGGGATAGCTTTGCTATCCTCGTCGGTAATGACCGACTTTTCACACTCGTTGCTCGATATACTATTTTTTAAGAGCAACAAAAACGGTTATATCTGTCAGTAAGTGCATCAATTCAGGATAAGAAATCTGTTTGAATTTTTTGAGTAATCTAAAAATTGAAAAATTTATAACAACTTTGGTGAAAAGTTGTCACAAAAACGTCTACTTGTAGAGAGACGTTTGAGAAATATGATCAGGATTTTTTTCAAGTGATTATATTTATTGGCCCTTTTTATATTAAAATTCAAAGTCGTTGAGGTGAATTTCACCCAGTGCGTCTAGAAAGTAAGTTCAGTGAGATGTGACCGCTAACGGTTACGGTGATCACAAAACAAACACAGAGCATTCCCATTGGTCACGAGGAAACGAGCATTCACCAAGAACAACAATCCTTAATCACGATATTCACGATGTTACGCAAATTCCGGGTTTTACCGTTGAATTACCTTTGCACAGAAGAAAAACACTTATGTCCACCCTTAAATTCAGGAACCCTACTCGAGTCAACTATAGCAGAGTTGGGAGACGTATATTGTCGTCGTATTTCCACCATGCCGCCAAACCCGCCAAACCCAAATCAAACGACCCGGCGTGGAACACTTGCACCGCGAGTGGCAGAATACGGTACTACTGTGAAGAGCCGCAAATTTCATCGCGATCAAGAAGCAGAGACCAATTCATCTCTGCATCTCCCAACTCATCTCTGGGATCTCTGGTATCGTTAATGTAGCCATGAGGTCCCGTCCTGCGGCTCGGTCGGTAATGAAACCCTGTAACTCATTGTTCTCGGTTACGATCGATGTTCCGAACGTATAACGATAACGATATACTGTGTCATTATAATCGACAGTCAACTATTCTCGTTTTGTTCACTCGAGACGTCAAAGATATCGGAGAAACATAATTTTGGAACATTTTAGCCATGCTTTATACGGATTTTGCAGTCTGGTAACTTTGGATAAATTTGGCAACGCCGCGACGTTCGCCGTAGTGCCCGTAGTGGCGCTGCGCGCTGCGCGCCACGGCACGCCACGGTTCGTCGCCATTTTACTTCCAATCCAATCAGTCTGTTGGTGCGAAGTTGGATTGAAGAAGCAGAGAGTGACCACTTGAACCGACTTGGGGCTCCCCTCCCGCCCCCTCGGCCGCCTCGCCCCCGTTGACTCGTGTGAGAACCGCACGCGGTTCTACCCCGTGGACACGATGAATCAATCGAGAAATTTTACGTCGCTGTTGAATCCGAGTTATTTGCAAAATGCACAAAACGCCGTTACGGCGAACGCGGCCGCGGCTGCTGCAGCTGCTGCTGTATCTGCAGCTATCGCAAATGGGACACCGATTAACTCATGTTCGCCCACGACACCGCCTAGTCGAAAACGCGAATCCGAAGGTGAGATAATCGATTGGACAATTAACCCTCAACAATTATCAC
The DNA here is from genome assembly GCA_963662125.1 of Diplazon laetatorius. NCBI lineage: Eukaryota > Metazoa > Arthropoda > Insecta > Hymenoptera > Ichneumonidae > Diplazon > Diplazon laetatorius. The sequence goes on from OY759153.1 coordinate 11,846,172, forward strand.
ATTTATTTCATGCAATTTTTTTCTTTCATTTTTCTAACGTTTAATTCATCGTTTTTTTTCTTTTCTTCTTTCTTACCGACCGTCGGTAAAACAATTTTGCAGCGTCGAGTCTGCCGTGGCGTATTGACGTTTTTTCCCCCTGGGCTGTGGGCATAATTTTTTTGATCGTTGATTATTATTATTATTATTATTATTATCATTATTATTAATTGCCGATTTTGCAGAATACATTATTACCGGCGAGGGAAAGCTGGTAAAAGACTCCAAAGAAGAAAGAAGAAAGCGAAGGAAGACCAGGTGGGGTGGTAACGAACATGACAAAACATTCATTCCCGGGATGCCCACGGTACTGCCGACCAATCTCACACCGGAGCAAGAGCGAGCTTATCTCTGTAAGTTCATTCACATTTTTTGTTGTTTTTTTTTCTCTCCATATCGCTCCAATCAACCTTATCTTAGATTAATATACATGAGAACCGTCCTGTATAAGTTGAGATAAATTACTTCGTCGACGACGTAGAACGATAATTTAACACGCCTCTTTTTCTTCATTTTTTCTCCATCCTTTTTCGTACATAATTTGTTGCTTGAAAATCTAATTTGTATAGTAGACACGAGCGTAAGTATTATAGACATTAAATAATAATTTTAAAAAAAAAAAAAAAACAACAACAACAACAACAACAAACAAACAAATTGAAAGTAAATGAAATATAATGAAACAACGTGTCGAACTTAACCATAGTCTTTGGAGGGAAGGAAAAACGCAATGGCCGGAGCCAATTATGCCGAACCGTGTCTGGATTGGTTCGCAACTGACGAACCATTGTTTCGATATTGTTGCGAAATAATAAAAAATGTATGATAATTCTCTGAGACTAACGATAAACCCGTAGTTGATTAAAAAGTTAAAAGTTATAATAAAAAAAAAAAAAAAAAAAAAAAAATCATTGCACCCCTTGTGCGCTGATTCCAGACTATTCTGTATCTGCTTTGGAATGTTTGCAAATTGTCAAATTGTTTTAACCTGAACATTTTGCATCTACACCTCTTCGTCCTTTACCAATCGATAATGATAAGAACAAACCGAAAGAAAAAAAAACCAGATACATTAAGTGATATGAGATATACGGATAACTACAATGTTTATTCAAAAGTACTGTTGATTAAATTGGATATTGTCTAACCGTCGGGGTTTCCGCCCCCCTCTAACCCGTTGGTTTACAGTTCAGCTGCAGATTGAGGAGATCAGCAGGAAACTACGCACGGGAGATCTGGGAATACCGCTTAACCCGGAGGAAAGGTTTGAAAAAAACTTACGTACCAAAAAAAAAAAAAAAAAAAAAGACCATTCGGCGTGGGCATGGCTGAAACTGTGCTAATGCGTTGGCATATTGTGAAAAGATGTCGCATTGGTCATGTTCGTGACATACGTGTGTCCGATTCAGACAAAATTACCAGGGCATGACAAATTGAACGTTGTACACATCGCAGAAGCTGAATATCCATAATATTGGTTTGCCCTAATCAATCTTTCTTTCTCCCCCTCTCTCTTTTCCTTTCTCTCTTTCTCTTTCACATATTGTCCATATCTGTCTCACATTTCTCATATTTATTATTCATTATTTTTGTTTTCTGTGAATCGGATAGATCGAGTGTACTCGCGTAGGTTCACCTAGGAATTTCCTCACTAGCAATGAGAAAACTTTTTTTTTTTTTCAACTCATATTTCGAATAATAGTCATAAATTCAATTAACTGAATGACTTATGTATATATTCGAAACACTAGTTTACACATTTTTTTCTTTTTGTCGCTGTGAAAGAAAATGAGACTCAATCGTTCTTTCAAAGAAGCGTTTTCGAGATCTTAGCAAAAAACGTTTTTCGATATTTTTTAAAATTATCGACAGGAATCTTGAGAACGTTGGATTTAACTCACCTTGAACGTATATTGTTTGAAGGTCATGTTCTTTTACTTCACGACTATATACTTTTTGTGTCAACCGAGATTGTATTCTTTAAGGGGACTAGGCAGCGAGAATAGGCCAAAAATGCCATAAAATTCAAATGGCATTTGTGAAGAAACGAAACAACGTACATAAATTTTCTTTTTTGCAATGTTTCTATTGACATTTCGGCTATTAAATTAACAGGTCGCAACTTGAAAAATATAAATATTCAAAAGAGATACGGGTTGATAAAGATGGCGACGCGTTTCACGCATTGCTTCAGCTTAACCACGATTCCGGGTGGCCGATTCAAGTTTCGTCGAATTTTCAAACGCCATTCTCTTCGGAACATGTCCCTCCACCAAGTGAACCAAAATTTTTTGAAAAACCATGAAAATTACGGAAATGGCGGCGAAAATTCGAAAGAAATCGAAAAACGGGCGAAATTTTTTGGCATTTGTTGTAATAACAAAAATAAAAAATTAATTTCTTACCATAAAGTTTGGTTCACTTGGTAGAGAACATTTATAGCTTTATTTTGAAAAAAAAAAAAAAAAAAAAAAAAAACAAGGTGATATCTTTAACCGTTCTCGAGTTATCGTGGTTAAGCTAGCGCTTATTTCGAAAAATGCTGTTTCGAGATAAACGGGTTTAAAGTTCTGGCGCCTCTACGGACTCCGTGCTCGGCTAGGCGCAGCGCGCTAACCGTGTACAGAGTGTTTCTTCTCTCCTGAGCTCAATTTTGCGAATTTTTTAGTCTGCTTTGTACCAGAATATTCGGAAGAGATTGCAGTAACAGAATATGACAAAAAATAGAAATGAAAAAATTCGAATTTTCTCGCTGCCTAGTCCCCTTAAATTACAATTGCTGAAATTTGATGGAAAAAAGTGGTTTTTCCAAGCTTTTTTTTGAAAAATACACATTTATTTGCTCTTTGGCGTTGGACACTATTTTTCGTTTATAACTTTTGATGATAGCAAGTGAAAGATTATTTCATGATTATTATTATTATTTCATTATTTATTTCTCAATAACGCTTGTTTGGAAAAATAAATGAGATTCATTTTCGTTTTTGGCAACTCCAAATTAGGCTAAAAAAACACTCATTGCACGAGGTTTGTTCATCGTGTAAACTAGTGTGGTCGCAGATATTTCACATATTCTTCGACTCGAGCCACGAGATAATGCGAATCGCGACGATAACGAACGATAAATATGCATGAGTCATTTCGACCATAGGAAATATATAAATTATTTTAAACATACAAAAAATTTCACAAGTGCTGTGATTGGCACTTCGGCGAAACGCCTGTAACAGCGACAAAATGACGCTCAACGATTATGGGTCCAAGTGTCGTTGGTACTGCACATACGACAACACGTTATTATTCATTACTAATCGAACGATTAATTGCCCCCCCCCCCTTCGCCACCCCCCGATAAAAATTTCAGGAAAATCAATGAAACTCAATCGCACTATTTTATCTGACTCTCATCCGTTGAAAAATCTAACGTTACGTTTCAGGTACAACTCGTATTTAATGCCTCACAATTATTTCTTAATTAATTAATTTACTCCAATAGGTCCAATATCGCATACTCCGACTCGTACGTTGTTCAATACTTTCGATCTGTTTTAAGGTAGTATATCAGTAAACGACGAGTCGTTGAACCCTATCTTTTTTTGCGACTTATCTAAAGAGCGAATTTTTCTGCATTTTTTGGAAGAAAAAAAAATGCACTTTATCGTATAGTTTTTAAGATATTAGTTGTTAAAGTTTGGCAAATTAACATGGGCGGTATAGGAGCATGGGTCGGTACGGCGCAGAATCAATGAGATTACGAGCAACCTAGTCGTGCAAGCCCATAAAAAAAACCTACCACGGGAAACATCATGAAATTTTGAACATCATTGCAAAATTTCAGGATGTTTTATCGCATAGTTATTACGTATTTGTTGGTTAAAGTTTAAAATTCGGTTCCCGGGAACTGATTCGTGACGTCACGCCGTTTTGCAGCAACGTGACAACGTAGCCTTGCGGCCGCGCGCCCGCGCGCGTCCTTTAATAAACTTTCCTTTTTCTCGCGCCTGGTCCATGTTTAACCTCACTTTTTCAGCTCTTTGACAGATTCAAAATAAACCGCCATCGAAGTCTAGGTATTATGTGACGTAACGCTAGTGGTGCCACTCTGATAAAAGTGCGGCGCTGCAACATCTCAAGCTGCATTTCGGCACGTTATCATAATAATTAAAATCAATGTATAATCATTATAATCGCCGAAACAATTTTTTTTATTTGAAAATATTTAAAAATCATCCAATCAAGACTGATTTTTCATCATTATTTATTGATTTTAACTATCATGAAGTATTCGGTCGTTAGCGTTCGGGGAGTGGTATCGGTTGAAAAGCAAGTCAAGCGCTCTACATAACGCAAAATAATCGATCGATTGTAAGCGGAATATAACAAATTCTCCGGTGCAATTAATAGCTGACGGTCTATTTCACCATCGTGTATATAATTTTAATGCATTTTTTTAGTTTGAAGCTTTCTATACAAAGGCAAAATATACATATAGTCGCCTACTTGAGTTCAGCCCACAACTGATATACTACCTTAATGCATTTATATTAATTTCATCACTTTTTTTTGTTTTTTTTTGTTTCGAATATTGTAAATTTTGTTTTTCCGTTATTTCGAAACGATTATTGACTAATGAAAACGTTAAAAACTATTACTTCCTAATAATCACAGGATTTATCTTGGCAGCTGACGTCATGACCTATTAAGGGACCGGTATGCAATTGCGACCATCTGCTCCCAGTGTGATTGTTCTCCGTTTGTAGTTTTTTGCGTTTCGAAAGACGTTTCGGTAACCCAGCTTTCTTCACAGCAGCCCGACTTATTCTTCATTATAATTAATCATCTTTTAAATATTTAATAAATAAAAAAAAAACAATCGATACGGAAACAATGTTGGACAGGAATAATCGAAATAAGTAACGAAACGAAAAAATCGACATTAAACAAGAATATATCGATAAACAAAGGAGTAATAATTAAAAAAGAAAAAAATGGAAAAAAAAAGTTAAACAGTAATTGACAAAAACGTGTCCGCTTCTGAGATAGTTTTAGGAATCCAACTTGTTTTCGCCCGTTTATTCGAATGTGTCAAAAATTTCACAACTCAATTGCGTTTTATTATTTTTTTTTCTCGGTAAATTCTCGTTAGCACTTTTTTCTAGCCGAAGACAAAAAAAAAAAAAAGTTCTAAGAGAGTCAGAATGAATACGGTGTAGAAGAATCGGGTCGCTTGTACGCTAGTAACATCTTCGTGCAAGCAACCAGTCGTCAGATTTGCAAAATTTTGTTATTTCAGATCGCCATCGCCCGAACCAATTTACAGTAGCGATGGCAAACGTTTGAACACGAGAGAATATCGGACGAGACGCAAACTCGAGGAAGAACGTCACAATCTCATACAGAAAATAATGAAAATTAATCCGGAATTCAAACCCCCTCCTGATTACAAGTGAGTCATTTTTTTTTTCAATCTAATTTTTTTTCTATTAATAGATTAATCAATGATACATATGGGGAGGGACGTCTCAGATCGTCGGATTGGAACTAAACGATATTTCAATTATATTCGATAGAGAATCGATTATTTTATTGTTTTCTATGAGAAAAACTGATTTTTTCGGGTTCCGTAGAAATCTACGAAACCCTTATGGTTTCGCCAAGTCCGTCCGTCTGTCTCTATGTCACGGTCCTCCCATCCTCTCAGTTATGTACCGATTGAGATGAAATTCGGTACACAGACGTGGATCGATGACCTAAAAACAGAAATAGTATTAAAAAAAAAATCGAAATGTCAATGAATATCACAGAATGCCTACGGAACCCTATCATGTGCGAGCCCAACACGGTCTTGATCAATTTTTTTTTCTATCTTCTATCGGAAGATTTTTTCTTTAATAGGAAACTATTATGATATGTTGAAAGGGCATAGAGGGATAAGCATGTAAAAGTTGCCCCCGCACGTCTCAAGTCCAAATGGCTATCAGATATTGGTTACCATACACGTGACACAAAATGCCTCCAATTATCAACCTTGAAAATTTATTCATGTAGAAGTTATGGAAGGGGAAAGTAAAATCGAGAAAGTGGTTTTTCTCTAAAACGGCTCGACCGATTTTGATGAAATTTATATATGACATGAACATCAAAGAATCTATTACTCTAAAAAATTGATAACAATATCTGATCAAAAATATGGGTGGGGGAAAATTTTGAATTGTTAAAATTTTTTTTCTAGGTTTTTTTCGAGTGACTCCTCTAATTTTTACTCTATAATATTTCTCAGAGTGTTTGCTTTGACACATATATTTTTAAAAATTAAAAAAATACACTTTCACTGCAATTGAAGGTCAAAATCTTTGCACGTGCTGGCCGCGCCCGCGGGTCTGTACATACTATACATACGATCGAATCTACTAGCAGCTATAGCTGCATTACTAGGTTTGAAATAATTAAAATTATCTCGCGGAAAACAGCTGAAGAATAATGTTGATATTTTCCACATCAAATATTTTATTTAGGATCTCCTGCAGTTAGTCGTTTAGAACAAAGTTTTCAGAGTTCACCACGTAGAGGCTGCACAACTTATTTAAGCTCCTTGTGGGGTGCTTTTCTATTGTCAATCCCCTAGCTTCTCACATGCATTTATCGGGCCGTTTTTTTAGTGTGAGTTCCCTCGCCTCTCACATGTATTCATCAAAGTGCTTTTTTAGTGTGAGTCCCCTCGCCTCTCATATGCATTCAAAAAGCAGCCTGACAAGTTTATGTAACAGGCGATGGGACTCGCATTCGAAAATAAGTAATAACACCGATAAATTCATGTGAGAGGCTAAGTGGCTATCACTAAAAAAGCACCCCAACAAGGAGTTCCAATAAGTTCTGCAGCCTCCACGTGGTGAACTCTGAAAACTTTGTTCTAAAAGGCTCACTGCAGAAGAACCTAGATAAAACATTTAATGTGGAAAATATCAATATTCTTCTTCAACTGTTTTCTGCGGGATAATTTTAATTATTTCAAACCTAGCAATGAAGCTATAGCTGCTAGAAGATTCGATCGTATGTATAGTATGTACAGACCCGCGGGCGCGGCCAGCACGTGCAAAGATTTTGACCTTCAATTGCAGTGAAAGTGTATTTTTTTATTTTTCAAAAAAAAATGTAAGTTAAAGCAAACACTCTGAGGAAGATTATAGAGAAAAAATTAGAGGTGTCACGAAAAAAAATAACCTAGAACAAAATATTTTAAAAAATTCAAAATTTTTCTCCACCTCTATTTTTGTTCAGAAATTGTTATCAATTCTTTAGAGGAATACATTCTTTGATGTTCATGACTCCCTGAAACTTGGAGGTGATTAGATTTTGGTCCAATTCGCTCGAGTAGTTTTTTAGTTTTTTCACAAAAATCATAATTCAAAAACGGAATTAATACTGGAGGGTAGGCAAATTTGCAAATGGCCACTAAGTGGCAATAATATAAATACGTTGTTTTTTTTCCTTTCCGTGGTCGTGAATGAGGCATGTAATTTTGTACCGTTTTCAAATTTCTCATCACTTTACAGATTTGCCAAAGATTCCTCTATGAGAAACTAAATTGAACAAGAAATATATATTTCACAAAGTCCAATATCAAAACAACGCGACGTCATATAGCAATAATTTTGATAAGTGGGAAACCATCGAACTTCCCCAAACACGGATAATCTCCTTATTATCAACTATCAACAATGATGATAATGAATTTCAACTCGCGAATCGGGAATTAACTTTGTGCGGCCTATAAAAGGTTACACACAAAATGAACATGGATATCTATAGGCATTACTAGCCATAGGCACTACTAGATTTTTTTTCGTTTTAACTTGTGCGAAAATGTTTCTCACAGCCGACGTTCGAACGGTTCGTGACCTTGGTTTCTGGTAGTCCGTGCAAAATTAATTATTACATTGTGTATGTTGAATGAAGACTAGAATAATAATAATAATAATAATAATAATAATAATAATAATAATAATAATAATCGCATTGTTATCAAATTGCAGACCGCCGATAATACGAGTACACGATAAAGTTATGATACCGCAGGAGGAACATCCCGACATAAATTTCGTGGGCTTGCTCATAGGCCCGCGTGGCAACACGTTGAAATGTAAGTATACCCGATACGTGGAGGTGAAGGCCATCGGATGAGATAATTCACAGCTTCTGAAAGTTCATTTTATGATATCAAGAAATTGTTTTTCACCTCTTCAATCCTCATCATTAGCCTTAGAGAGATTTAGCGAAAAATCGATTTTGTTCCCCGCATTTTCGGAAAGAAGAACTCTCCAAAAGTATTTCCTGAAAATCTTATTAAGGGGACTAGGCAGCGAGAATAGGCCAAAAATGCGATAAAATTCAAATGGCATTTGTGAAGAAACGAAACAACGTACATAAATTTTCTCTTTTGCGATGTTTTTATACACATTTCGGCTATCAAATTCAAAGGTTACAACTTAAAAAATATAAATATTCAAAGGAGATACGGCCCGATAAAGATGGTGACGCGGGTCACGCATTGCTTCCTCCTAACCACGATTCCGGGTGGCCGATTAACGTTTCGGCGAATTTTCAAACGCCATTCTCTTAGGAACATGTTCCTCCACAGATTGATCCTAACATTTTTGAAAAACCATGAAAATTACGGAAATGGCGGCGAAAATTCGAAAAAAATCGAAAAACGGACGACATTTTTTGACATTTGTTGTTATAACAATAATAACAAATTAATTTTTTTGCATAGAGTTCGGTTCACTTTGTAGAGAACATTGAGAGCTTCATTAAAAAAAAAAAAAACAAGGTGATATCTTTGACCGTTCTTGAGTTATTGTGGTTAAGCTAGCGCAAAATGCTGTTTCGAAATAAACGCGTTTAAAGTTCTGGCGCCGCTACGGACTACTCGGCTGGGCGCGGCGCGCCAGCCGTGTACGGAGTGTATTTTCTCTCCTGAGCTCAATTTTGCCATTTTTTTAGCCTGCTTTGCCTTAAAATATTCGGAAGAGATTGCAGTAACAGAATACGAAAGAAAAAAGAAAAGATTCGGATTTTCTCGCTGCCTAGTCCCCTTAAGGAATTTCCAAAAATTGGCTAAGTTATAGCTAATTTCGTCGCGCCTCCCCCGTCGAGCCGCGGCTATCTCATTTTCTACTTTTGTTGATAAATGAACGGAATCGAACCTCTTTTTTATGAAACCTGTGATTTTACTCATGTGCGAAATATTATAAGCTTTCATTCGAAAAAAGAAAAGTTAAAATCGGTTCAAAATTGTAGTCTACAACTCATTGTATCCGCATGCGTGTTTCTCGATCTTTGTCATAACTTTGAACGCGTTTATCTCGAAATGACATTTTAAAATTCGTAATCTAAATCTCTCGAGGTCCAATGGACCGATTTTCCTCCAATTTGGAGGGCTTCTCGAAAAATGGATTCTCTTGAGAGTAAGGAAAGCTCTTTTGAAAAAGAATTTCGTTCTCGTTTTACTTATTAAAAACGGACGAATAATGGGATCAAAAACGTAAAAAAAAAAAAATTTAAATACCTGCCATTGGCCCAAAAAAATAATCCTTTCTTTACTCTCAATATTAACTCTTCTGAAACGACAACCAATCACCGGTTTTAATTTCACATCCCTGTTTTGGGAAATATCGTGACTACCGAAAAAAGAGCCGCCAGGAGAACCAGGATAAATCCGCCATTTTGTGATATTTTTACTCGAAAATTATATCAAAGCTACGTTAATGAATGCACTAAACATTTGTAACGTCACTGTTACGCGCTCGAGGGTTGCAAGGTTTCAACGGTTGAATAAATGATAACTCGCGGTTTTGATAGTTTTGTACTGCGTTGAGTTTATTAGCGTGTTTGAGGTGAATGCGTGCCGCGAGAGTGTCTATCGTTGTGAGTGTGAAGGGGTAAAGTGTTGAGATGTGAATCGGTCGGAGTTTGAGGAAAGACTTGAAGAGTAAAAAAGGGGTAGTGTTTGAAAGATGTGACCAGGTTGAATCTAGAAGAAGGACTGCGTTGAAGTGTGAAAAGGGTAGTGTTTTGAGCGTTGTGTGTAGGTTGAATCTAGAAGAAGGACTGCTGTTGAAGTAGCTGCAAGACGCTCGTGGGCCTCGAGCGTCTTCGTTCGCCAGGGGGTGATAACGCCTCCACTTCGGACTCTTGGTCCAGCGCGACGCCGTACCTCTGCCGTGGGACTGCTACAGTCAGCGTTCCCAAGACAATGGATGCTGGCCCGAATGTATGTGTGTGTGTGTATGTGTGGGATATGTGATAAGGGCGATCGTTATAAAGTTGTAACGGCTCGCTGTTTGCCGTGAGAATGCTGATGAAGGTGTTTTTGTGTGGGAACGCTTATAAACTATAAAATATTATATGTTACCGTTACACATTAAAAAGAAAAAAGAAATCGTCAGTATCTTCATTCGTTTAGTCAAAAGAAATTATCGAATTTTAGGGCCATCACGCTAGATATGTACCCTTAAACACTGAAAAAATCAGTTTTTGTAGTGTTTAAAGCAAATAACGAGGACTGAATAGGTGGAAAATATTTTTTTAACCTCATAAAATGAACCTCGAAGAGTTGTAAATTGTCAATTATTCGATCGAGGAAATTTTCACTAGATATCTTTCTTGTAAATAATAGTATGGTCTGTAAAATGTATCCCAAATTTGTCTCGTCGAACGAAAAGTATAGTTGTGAAACTGATTTGAAGACGAATTTTCGTCAAAAATCGGTTTGAAATGCCTGTACGTCTTCGACATGTCGAAATTTTAGACTTGGAAATGCACTACTTTTCGAAGGGAAATTCAATTCCCTGGAGGATGATATCCGGCGAATTCAGTTTCCAATCGTTTTTTGCGGCTTACGCATTGAACGAAGCGTAAAGTGTATTTTCCCCATGTGATTCAAACAAGAAAGGGCGATTCCCGCTTACGAACGGCCAAAAAAAATATTTTTGAGTGCGCTCTTCGAGAGTATTATTTTTATTAGGTCTACCATGAACTTTTGAGACCTTAGATCGCAAGAAAAAAATATTGTTTTTTCACACAGTCTAATGTTTGTTGTTGTTGTTGTTGTTGTTTTTTTTAACCCAATCAGCCATGGAGAAGGAAACCGGTGCGAAGATAATAATTCGTGGCAAGGGTTCGGTAAAGGAGGGCAAGGTCGGACGAAAAGATGGACAGCCATTGCCCGGCGAGGACGAACCTCTGCACGCTTACATAACCGCGAACAACTTGGAAGCCGTTAAAAAAGCCGTCGAGAGGGTGATTTGAATAATAATTAAGCCTCAAAACAATTCGCTTTCGATTGATAGTTCGCGAATTAATCCCTATCCACCTGTCCGATGTTTTAGATTCACGAAATAATCAGACAGGGCGTCGAAGTTCCGGAAGGACAGAATGATTTGAGACGCAATCAATTGCGCGAGTTGGCACTGTTGAACGGAACCCTTCGCGAAAACGATGGTCCACGTTGTACGAATTGCGGAGCTTCGGATCACAAATCATGGCTGGTGAGTTTCAACCCCTTCAGTCAAAATACGGTTTAGTCAAATTCAATACGATTTACTCCAGCAACTTTGAATTGCAATTAAAAATGTTGCAATAAACAAAATGTAGAAAAAACCATTTATCGAGCATATTACAAACTTTTTTCTGCTAGCACAAATTTTCCATCATAGCCAAAAATTTTTTTTACTATGCTAAATAAAATCTTTGAAAATTAATATTAAGAAGAAAAATAACCCGGATTTTTCACTAAAATTGTTACAATTTAAAAAAAAATCTTGATTATTTTGTGTCTGCGTGGGTGTGCGCGCGCGCGCGCGTAGTTCAACGAAAAAATATTCAAACGTCTATAACTTGACAACGGTTTGAGCTACAGCCCTCAAATTCTGCACACCTGTAGTGTCCCTTATATGTTCTATGTAATCTGTAATTTTTCAAACAATTCATGCATGCTCGGATTTTTGACAGCGTTTTTAACTTGTCAAAAAAAATGTCGTTTACCACTGTAGCTTCCAAAAATGTTGACATCGGTACAAATAGTTCTCTACAGAGTTATGCCCACAGATATTGGGTATTGCATTTGAGCCGAATCCATCGATAAGTTTGGATTTGATGTTTTGAATTTTGCGAAAATCAATTTTGTTGCTCTATCTACCTTTAACTTGTTGAAGTATGAATGTTGATTTATAATTGATGAATCGAATCCCAATTCTATACAATTATAGAATATCATTGAGCTGTGATACATGTAAAATTTCGGCGAAGATCGGCCAAACGGATCGCATTTTAGAGCAATTCGAAATTTTGAAGTTCCAACCTGTGCAAATTCAAAGATACTTGACGGACCGTGCTGAAAATTCTTAGACGTAATATAATGTAAATAGAGGTAATATTTGTAACCAAATTTGGTAAAAATTAAACGACGCGTTCAAATTTTTATATACGGTCTAGTGTCAATAGTAGAACCGTAGAATCCCGCCCCGAAAAACACAATGTGTAAAAAATCGAGACAAGTACATTTACCTGAGCGCGGTTCAATTTGTACAAAAAGGTGTCAGATAAAATCGATCAATTGAGCGCATGTATTTCCACCAACTACAAATTGCTTTGAAAAGATATTTTCAAAAAATCACAACAGTACTTGGCGAGTTTTATCAAAGTCAGGGTAGAGACCTTCATTGAGATAATTAAATAGTGGCGGTAACATATTACCTCGCCAATTAGGTACTGCTGTGATTTAAAAAAAAATTAAATTGACGATTTTTTAAAATCTCTTTTCAAAGCAATTTGTACTTGGTGGAAATACATGCGCTCAATAGATCGATTTTATCCAACACCTTTTTGTACAAATTGGACCGCGCTCAGGTAAATGTGCTTGTCACGATTTTTTACACATTGTGTTTTCGGGGGGTTATACATGATGCAAGACACGTTAACACATCATATGTGTATAATATTCAGTGGAGATAAGTCTATCGTATCTGATTTTAGAGTTATTTAGATTCTTTCAAATATAAAAACTTATTTAGTTTCTAAACAGTTTTTCAGTTTAAATGATATCGGAATATTGAATACTTGTTTTCGATTAGAATCAGAAAAAGCTACGAGTTGAAACCTGCAAATCGCTTCCTCATAATTTAAGGCAAGCTGCAAGTTGAAACTTGCAATTTACTTCCTCTGAATCGTAAGTAATTAACGAAGATTCGTTTATGAGGAAGCCAACAGATAAATATGCTACCTAATAGTTCCCCAATTCTTGCTTCCTCATAAGGGAATACACGTTCACTACTTACGAATCAGAGGCAGTGAATTGCAAGTTTCCACTTGCAGCTTGCATCGCAGTATGGGGAAACGATTTGCAAGTTTCAACTTGCAGCTTTTTTATCTGCGGTTGAAGACAAATAAAAAGAGTCGCGCGAGAAAGAGTGAGCCAGCAGATAGATCCCGCGAGCGCCAAGATATCTCGCTTGTCTGTTGTTAATTTTTTTTTGTATGCTACATACGTTTCGAAAAAATAAGAAGAGGGTGTTAGAAAAAGTAATGTGAGATAAATATGATGCGGAACCCTCTTGGCGCGCGAGTCGAACTCGCATTTGATCGGTTTATTATTATTATTATTATTATTATTATTATTATTATTATTATTATTATTATTATTATTATTATTATTATTATTATTATTATTATTATTATTATTATTATTATTATTATTATTATTATTATTATTATTATTATTATTATTATTATTATTATTATTATTATTATTATTATTATTATTATTATTATTATTATTATTATTATCATCATCATCATCGTCATCATCATTTGTCTTGCAGTGTCCGGACAAACCTAACGTGACGAACAACATCGTGTGCTCGAGTTGCGGCGGAGCCGGACACATAGCCAGGGACTGCAGATCGAAGAGACCGGGTCAGGGCGGTCCGGCAGCGATTGGTGGGGGCGGCGGAGGACCCGGAGGCGACAAAGCAAAGATCGATGAGGAATATATGTCACTCATGGCCGAATTGGGTGAAGGTCCGCCACCGGACAGATCAAAGAGTACCGGCCACTCCAGACACAACTCCAACTATCCAGGATTGTTCGATCGGTACGACTATTTTTTCATTTATTCGTATTTTTCACATTAATGTTTGCAAAATTTGTTTGACCTGGGATTTTTAACCTGGAAAGCCTGAGTGAAGGAATCCAACATTACTGAATTTATTCAATAAGCGCATTTTATTTGTGTTTGTCAATTCAACACATTTCTCAATTCAATTTTATTTCGTATCAATTTTGCTTCCCCTATGAGAACGGTCAAAACGGTTTGTTATCGGGGTTTTGATGTCAACGTATTTAAAATGTGGTAAAACTTCCGGAAAATGAATTTTGCAGAAAATGTCCGAATAATGACCCTCCTGAATTAGTTTTTATGATTAATTCAAAAGGATTGATAATTGTTATCTTTTGTTCAACAAAAATAAATACTTGAACAAAATATCCTATCTGTGACGTCCCTGCATATAAGAAGACAATTCGAATGAGAGAAATATAATGGGTGACATTAGCACAGTGGTAGAGTGCTTGATTCAGGACAGATAGATCCCGGGTTCGAGCCCCGAAATGCACCATATATTTTCTCTCTACGATAAATTCAGCAGGACGTCACGACTGACCGTTCGGTCGTCACATCTAATAATATCGGTAATGACTCACATCTCGAGGAGATGTGATCTTAAGGTGGTTCTGAATTTTTTTCAAAATCTATGGAATCGCCGGAAATTTTATTATGGTGTAGACACAACGTAGACAAAACGTTCATGGACCGATTTATAATTTTTTTATTCAATCCACTACTTAGCTTGTGAGATAATTGCAATAAAAAATCGGTTATTTTGTACCCGATGCCTATACCTAAGACGGTAACGAATAGGACTTTGTTCACATTTTTCATTATCGACGCTAAACGGAACTAGACATTTCCAAATAAAAACACCGGTGTATGCTGCAGTACTATTGTACGATGAATTTGAAAAAAAAATACAAATTTTCCACTACTTAGTTTCGGAGATATCGACTCACAGAAAATGATACTCGACGCGGAAAGGAGACACAATCAGCTGTGACGAAATGGCAACAGTGTTCACTGCGGTGAAGAAATAGGCGCGCGGCAAATTCCGGGAAATTTGAAACGTGTTTTCCATCTGAGTTTTAATAATTGCGGAAAGGAGTCGAAATGCAAAAATGCATTTGGACTCCTTTGCGATCTTTTTTACGTCTTATCAATCGTCCACTACCGAGAAATCTTATTATTTAAAAGAAAAAAAATTCAAATTGAATAATCGAATAAACCAAAAAATTCACGGGCACGCTTTAATATTAAGATAGAGATCTGTAATTTGGAGCGTCTTCTTTTCTTGAGGTCAACTTCAGATTGTTGAACTTAAAAAAAAAAAAAAATTGAAAAAAAATCAAAGTTAATAAACGATGAAAAAAAAACCTTACGAGCACGTCTTTCAAACTTGCTAAAAAAGTTGTTTAGAATTTTTTTTTTTTTTTTCATTAATATTTTTAAATCAAATTGAAGAGAATACAAAACTGAAGCTAACAAGCCTTGGTTCTTTTTGATTGGTCATCCAAGTTTTTTCGAAATCACGCCCGTTAGTTTAGAAAATCGTAAAAACGAAAACTCGAGAAAACGCGGTTTAGCTGGCCGAGTACATTTGAAAATACTGCGAATATAGCAACTATAACTTTGGACACATATTCCCAGAGACATGAGCAATAAAAACAAGCTGCAAGTTGAAACTTGCAAATCGCTTCCTCATAATTTAAGGCAAGCTGCAAGTTGAATCTTGCAATTTGCTTCCTCTGAATTATAAGTAGTGAACGAAGATTCCTTTATGAGGAAGCAAGAATGAGGGCGCTATGACGGAGCACTTATCTTTTGGCTTCCTCATAAAGGAATCTTCGTTCACTACTTACAATTCAGAGGAAGCAAATTGCAAAATTCAACTTGCAGCTTGCCTTAAATTATGAGGAAGCGATTTGCAAGTTTCAACTTGCTGCTTGTTTTATTTCTAATCGATCATAGTATTCGATATTCGAATATTATTCAAACTGAAAAACTGCTTAGGAACGAAAAAGGTGTTCAGATTTGTAAATATTGCGTCCACGTCGCGAGTTCCGGTTCAATTGGAGCAGCTCGTTCATTCTACTGTTTATTGACACTAGACCGTATATGAAAAATTAAAATTAAAAATTTTAACGCGTCGTTCAATGTCTACCAAATTTAGTCACGAATAGAGGTAAACGTTAGCTTATGCACGTCTATAAATTTCAGCACGGTCTGTAAATTATTTTTGAATTGGCAGAGGTTGGAACTTCAAAATTTCGAATTGCTCTAAAATGCGATTCGCTTGGCCGATCTCCGCAAAATTTAATATGTATCACAGCTCAATGATATTCCATACTTGTAGAGAATTGGGGTTCGATTGGTTGAAGTTAACGGCAAATAAAGCGACAAAGGTCATTTTTTGAAAAATTCAAAATATTATAAAATCCGTACTTCTCGACGGATTCGACTCGAATGCAATACCATACATCCTTAGGTATAACTCTATATTTGAAGAACTATTTAGACGAATATGTCAAAATTTGCGGACGCTACAGTGGTAACAGACATTTTTTGAAAAATTCAAAACGCTGTAAAATTTGAACAGATGCGTCGATTGATGCAAAAATTATACATGACATGGAGATTGTATGGCACCACATGCGTGCAAAATCTGAGCGTTGTAGCTTGAGCCGTTATAGACATTTGAATTTTGGAGGGTCGATCCACACACACACATACACACACACACAGACACACGCACACGCACACGCACACGCACACGCACACGCACACGCACACGCACACGCACACGCACACACACACACACACATCCAGACATTTTCTACAAATGTAATTTCTGGATGTTTTAGAACATTTTGAACCTACTGACATTAAGATCTCGAAAAAAAAATTTCGGACCGTCATAAAGCTTCCTTTATGAGGAAGCAAAATCGATATTATGTGCCTTCTAAAGCCGGATTCCGCCTCAAACATGTGTAGCAATATCAATAATACGGTCGTCCCTGGCAAAAGCTTCGAAAGAACATCGTCGTCGTTCCACATCATCATCAAAGACATTCGAGAAAAAAAAAGCATTCTTTTTTTTCCCCCAGTCAACAAGCCCCCCGTGCGTTGATGGCAGCACCAGCTCATCCACCGCCCCAGATGATGCAGAGCGGACCGATGATGCCGCCACCGGGAATGGCACCCCCGCCTTGGGGCCAAAACGACGTGAACAACATGAACGGCATGAACATGCAGTGGCAACAACAACAACAACCCGTGAGCATGCCACCTCCACCGGGAGTCATGCAACCGCCCCCGCCGCCTCCCGGATCATCGTCGCAACCCAACATACCCCCGTTGATGCCGTGGATGACGGGTAACAATCAGCCACCCCCTCCCGGACAATTGCCACCCACACAGATTCCACCACCGGGAATGGGAATTCCACCGTGGCAACAGGGCCAGCAGCAACCACCCATGCGACCACCGCCCCCGGGAACCGCTCCGCCTCCTGGCTATCCCGGGTGGCAGCTCCAGCACATGGCCGGATGGCCACCAGCCGCCCCGGTTCCACCACCGCCCCAGCAACAACCACCCGCACCGCCTGGCATCGACCTCAACTCATTACCCACTCTACTAGCTCAACCGCCTCCACCACCGCCTCCGACCAGTTAATATGTAAAATCCAATCCAATTCACCGTCCAATTCATTTTCGTTTTTGTTATTCACACCGTCGTAAACTACGCGATCCTCATGAAAAAACGGCGGGGTAGCTATTTTTATTTCAACGGACTGGATACTCCCACGCTAACCGATCCGGGCTCGACCAATGTAAACCGGATACATGGATTTACGACAGAGTTAATATTTATTTCTATGATTACTACATGATAAAGTAACGTTTGAAGAATATTCTATGACATTTTCATTGACTTTTGTGGAGAAATGGAGCCATTGACAGCAAATCTTCGTGGACGTCTTAAAAAAAAAAAGTTTCAATGCGGTGCCTCTCACAACTCATCACTGGATCATCTGAAATCAAAAAACCAAAATGATTTCATTAGTTGACAAGTTTCTGCGGGTAACAACGTCGAGTTTTTATTTTTATTATTGATTATTCAATATTTTTTAGCACTTGAAAGTCAGAATAGTAATTTTTCATGAAAAATATTTTCAGTATTTTGACTTTTAAGTGCGTGTGTTTGAAACTAAGTTTGAAAAATAAATTTTTCAAAAAACTCGACGTTGTTACCTGCAGAAACTTATCAACTAATGGATAATTTTTTTTTTTTTTTCTTTTTAATTCGGATGATCCAGCGATGAAGTATGAGGGGCACCGCAATGAAACTGTTTTTTTTTAGACGTCCGCGGAGACTCGCTGTTGTCAATGGTTCATTTCTTTATAAAAATTAATTAAAATTTCATATAATATTCTTCAAATATTATTTCATTGTGTGGTAATTATAGCAATGAATATATGTATTAACTGTCGTCAAAAAAATTATCGAAAATATGCTTTCTTTGTATCGAATTAAACTTACTCCCGCCTTAATCTGGGAGGAACCGTTCCGGGGGATCGTTTGGTCTGGGAGAAGCCAGTTTGGCAAGAGTTAAATAGTTACTATCCACGTAAAAACCCATCGACGAGAAACCGTCGCGATGGTTGGATCGATATGAGATCCATGAGCAATATAACATCAATATTTGTAATAATCGATTTTACATCACGTTCCGTAGTTATCACAAAAATGTATCGTCTGGTTTTTTTTTTTTTTGTCTTGTCTTCTATCTTGCAGTTTGGACGATGTTACGGAGAGTTTGCTCGGTAATGACGTAATATTTAGCAACGTGGGGAAACCGATTCACCTGATTATTAGATACACGTCGGGGGGGGGGCGGGAGTCCGCTTTCACCCTTCGACGAACTACGATCGATGCAGGGATGGGCATAATGTATTTAAAAAAAATTAAATACAAAATTCTTTTTCACTCAGTATTTATTTTCGATTTAAATAACGAATGAATTTTTACTCATTATTTTGTCGAGTCTAAATACTGAGTGAAAAACCACTCGTTATTTTAATCGAAAATAAATACTGAGTGAAAAAAAATTTTGTATTTATTTCGAAAATAAATACTGAGTGAAAAAGAATTTTGTATTTATTCTGGAAATAAATACTGAATGAAAAAAAAATTGTATTTATTTCGGAAATAAATACAGAGTGAAAAACAATTTTGTATTTAAAACGGAAATAAATACAGAGTGAAAAAGAATTTTGTATTTAAATCGGAAATAAATACAAGATACATAACCACTCGGCCGGTGCTTTGTTTACAAATGGTTCGCCACTCGAACTTGTCCGGCAAACGAGTGGAAAACCACTCGGACGTAAGTATTTGAGATACTTTTCCATTTTAAATTCTTTCGAAAATGAATTAATGCCCACTCGAAGTGGGAATCCCGTCGATTATTGCAACAAAAATTTATTTATAAAAATAATTTTTTTTTTTTTTTTTTTTTTTTTTTCATGGACACATGGAAATTATTATTTATATTCTATTTCGGTATTTATATTTTATATTTATAGAATATAAATAATAATTTCCATGTGTCCATGAAAAAACGAAAAAAAAAAAAAATTATAAATAAATTTTTGTTGCAATAATCGACGGGATTCCCACTTCGAGTGGGCATTAATTCATTTTCGAAAGAATTTAAAATGGAAAAGTATCTCAAATACTTACGTCCGAGTGGTTTTCCACTCGTTTGCCGGACAAGTTCGAGTGGCGAACCATTTGTAAACAAAGCACCGGCCGAGTGGTTATGTATCTTGTATTTATTTCCGATTTAAATACAAAATTCTTTTTCACTCTGTATTTATTTCCGTTTTAAATACAAAATTCGTTTTCACTCTGTATTTATTTCCGAAATAAATACAAAATTTTTGTTCATTCAGTATTTATTTCCAGAATAAATACAAAATTCTTTTTCACTCAGTATTTATTATCGATTAAAATAACGAGTGGTTTTTCACTCAGTATTTAGACTCGACAAAATAATGAGTGAAAATTCATTTGTTATTCAAATCGAAAATAAATACTGAGTGAAGAAGCATTTTGTATTTAAACCTGTATTTAAATACATTTTCCACTCAAATGCGCCCATCCCTGGATCGATGATTATCGTTCACCGTTTGTACACCAATTTGTACTTTTATCTAATCCTGGCATCGTAGGTTCTTTGTGCGGAGAATTGGTTTTTTCTTTTTTCTTTTCTTCTTCGTTTTCGATTGCTTGACGTGCCTTTTTTTTCTGCGAGTAGAGACGAAATGATGAAAGCGAATTAGGGTACAATCGATATCGTACAATTGTTACGACGAAGCACGACAAAAGCACGCCAACATTTTTTTTCAATTTATCCCTCGTTTTCGCATTGTCAACGTGGGCTCTCTCACACATTTGCAATCTTGGTAATTGAAAAGGATCGTATTTAGTTGTGTTTGGAATGAATTTAGTCATCAGGCAATAAAAATTTGAAAAAAAAAACGAACAAACAAAAAAACCACCGCTACCGTATGTAATGTGTACATTATTACATAATAAATAATTATCGATCGAGAATTCGTTGGTTTTTTTTCTTCTTTGACCTGTTTTGCGTGCTTGCGACCTAAGAATGTTTTTTCTGTAACGGAATTGCGATTATGTACTGTTCGGTCGGTAACAAAAACTGTAATGCATTATTCTCGGCCACGATTGATCCTCGGAATGAAATATGAGAACGATTGCATGACTACCTTTGCTTGCGTTCAGCGTGAAATAATTTATATCATTGATATTCGTATTTTATCAACTCGATGAATTCGATTTCCGCGCAAACGTGTCGCTTCCCTTTGTCACTTATCGCTACGCTACGGTCGCACGAAGTGCGACCGTAGCGTTGCCTTCCGTTTGCCGGAGACTTAAATAACCCGAAAAACGGTTCCAAGTTTTGAACCTCACAACCAGTCCAACAGTATCTATGGTTAGTAGTGCTCATGGCTAGTAATGCCTATAGCTATTCGTGTTTGTTTTGTGTGTGACCCTTTACGGGCCGCACAAGTAACTTCCCGATTCGCGAGTGTAAATGTATTCGAATTTCTTCAAACTTGGGAGGATGAAAATTTTTCAAAGTCCCATAACTTTTTTTCGGTCCTACTAAAAATGAAAATTCGTTCACTAGAAACGTTTGCACACCCAAATCTTTAAGAATGACGAAAGAAAAAAATATTTTTCCTAAGTGGGGTGCCAGACATTTTTTTTTTAATTGCATGAATTTTTCCCCCATATTCCATGCCTCATTCACGGTAACGGAAAAAAAACAACAACAACAGCAACACCATATTTATATTATTGCCACTTAATGGCCACTTGCAAATTGCTACCCTCCAGTGTAAATTCCGTTCTTAAATTATGATTTTTGCTAAAAAACTAAAAAACTACTCGACCGAATTAGACCAAAATCTAATCAGCTCTAAGTTCCAGCGAGACACATCGATTGCATCATCGATTATCCCGATCGCGTCATTAGTTTTGGAGAAAACGTTAACGAAAAATTGATCACATACGTACTGTAACGTCTTTTACATCGGGACGTATACAAAAACGCCTCCTCGGCCGGTATATTTTAATATCTTATAAAAAATACTTGGGCGCCACCCACGCTTATAGCGTGACCCGACCGGGAAAGAAAAATAAATTTTCAAGATGTTAAAATGAGAGACGTGTGGGGGTTTGCCGGGCTAGACCGCAGCCGTCACACGGGTAGAGGGGCGGTTCGGGGAAGTGTGATTTTTGGGGATGATTTGAGTGGGATCGGCACACACGAGAATTATTTTTCACTCACACGAATATTATGAAATTTCCGGGTCTTTCCCCGATAGATTTATTCCCGCAAAAAAAACAAAATACAAAAATAAAATAAGACACTCCGCGAGTTTCAAGGACGACACGTTACAATTCCCTACTACAATCATCCACCGCTACTCGGTCCACGGGGAACGATTGCCTATTCGAACAAAAAAAACAATCCACAAAAAAAAAACGTTAATACCGCGAAGCTAATACGCGAGTCGAGACTGTACGTGCGACCGGGATCCTACTAATTGTTCCACGCGACACTCTCACGCACTTGATATTCAAACCGGGAGAACAAACCAAAAAAAAAGCAACCGATACGCGAGCGTACGTGATGTCGAACCGCGGGAGCGAGCAACGGACAAAAGACGATGATCACACAAAAAAAAAAATGACAGATTCAATCACTCGGAGTTTGAATTTCCGCGAATTAGAATTAGGTCCGGGGAATCTCTCGACCGTGAGTCGCGACCGGCTCGACGTCCCGCCCGAACAGTGGACCGCAAAAAAAAACAAAACCGAGCGAAAGAAAACGGAATTTAGATCGAGCGGGGAGAACAATGAAAAAATCTTACCCTGCGTGGACTATTCGCGTTTTTTTTGTTTCTTTTCGTTCTCTCTCTCTCTCGTTCTTTCCTTCCTTCCTTCCTTCCTTCCTTCCTTTTCTCTTTGCGTCTTTCTTTTTCTCGTTTCGATCGGTATCTCGATTTCCAATTTTCCTCTCGCTTCCTCTTTTCGCTTCGTCCTTCCTTCTCTCTCTCGCTCTTTTCGTTTTGGCTTCTAATACTACAATCCTTCCGTGTGCTTCGACGCCTGGAGATTAACTGTCCACTGTCCGCGCTACGTCGGCCGGCCGAACACCCTCTCCCCCACGCTTTTTCAAATTTCGTTTCGAGGCCCGGGAGCTGCTGTCGCCTATCGTTCAAAATTCGCAATTACGCCCGGGACTATTACTATATCGGTCGCGCTGGATCGCCGTCGTGCTCATCCGCCGTAGGTCCGCTCCTCCGGGATGGTTCTCAACGCGTCGGGGAATACTCTCTTTCGAATTCTCGTCCTCTGATTGGCGGTAGCTGCGAAATAAATTCGCCGGGAAGAATAGCCATTGGAGTGTCGCGATGTGCGACGATACAGGTCCCCGTCTCTCGTTCCATTTGGAAAAAAAAAAATATGTAAAAAAAAATTGATTAATTTTTCGAATTCCATATTTTCTTTTGGACCCGGGATCTGACGAAGTCTGCCGTAGCGTGTGGCCCTCCCCCACCAACAGCCGGGAAATACGAGGCATCATTGTAACGCTCAAAATAAGCGTTACAGTACGTACGTACGTACATGCGCGCGCGCGCACGCACACACGCACACACACACACGCACGCACGCGCACACACACACACACACACACACACACACACACACACACACACACACACACACACACACACACACACACACACACACACACACACACACACACACACACACACACAAAAACTTGAAGATCTGCAAATAAAACGATTTTCGGGGTCATCACAATAACTTCCCTATAATCGGGAAGTTAATTACGTCGGCATATCAGAACCATCAAGTAATCGTGTCTCATTTCACTTGTCAAGAATTATGCAACAAGCTTCTGAAAGAAATAGCAAACACCTGGAATACACAATTCGAATCGTTGCTGCAATTGAAAAACTTCCAATACCTTCTTACCAAAGTTGCATTACGAAGGAAATAGCAAACACAGAGTTATGACTCCCAAATGGTTTATGACAATTTGTAATTTTTATCATCGAGCGACCGTACAAGTGTTTGTGGAAGGACGTTGGTTGAAAGGATGGACGACTCAACTGTTGGCATTGAATATTTCGTCCGCACTGCAACAGAGGTGAAAGATCTTTGTTCAAAGCGCTGCACGTTATTTGCGACTTTTAAGAAAACTTTAAACTCGCATAAATTATCCAGGCTCCTTATTGCGTACATTGCCGACTGCGCTCAATGCGATACTCCTATTTGGGTCCATCAACGTGACGCTGTTCAACGCCTGTGTGATCCTGATTAAGTATTTTACAAAAAATTGAAGTGAGGAAACAAATTTGTGAAAGAAAACTTTTTTTAAGGTCTTCTCAAAGTTTCAGGTTTACTGATCTTTGCAGTTATGAACCTCAAAGACGTCTATGATATAATAAATTTTCATCCAAATCGGTTGACCCGTCCAAGAGTTATTGATTTTTTACAGAATTTTCTAAATTGAGTCTTTGATTTGAAAAATGAAAAAAAAAAGATTGATATTTCCGATTTCAATGCGATTTAAAACCAAGAAGACTAGAGACAGAGATGAGTTGGGAGATGTCTGGAGGCCTTTTTTGTGGTTGGGATCAGTTGGAATGGAAGACTGTGCGAACCTGGTGGCGAAATCCGAAAGTTGGAGATCAACAACAGTGCTGATGCTGTTCAACCAAGCAATCTTGGGCGCTCGTCGGATTGCGCTGTTACGAGCCAGCCTGGGCTGGTGCAGAGATTCGGCAACCATGAGAATATTATATAACGGTTCATGCCTCAAAGATATATATATATATATATATATATATATATATATATATATATATAATATAATATAATATATATATAATATATATATATATATATATATATATATATATATATATATATATATATATATATATATAAATATGCAGTAGACCTCATGCTATGAGAAAGACGGAATCCAAGTGAGCAGGTGCTAATTGAAGATAACGGTGGTGCGAGAGAGCCTGGTAAACATAGCTACAATGTAAGCGAAACGCGCGACTGGATTGTCGCAAACGAGACGCAAACGGCGAAAAAATTCTCCGAAGTCTCCGAACCGAAGCCGTCATCCACAAGCATTTACGTGCGCGCGTGCTATATCAAATATCGATCGACTCCGTTGGTAATTTGCCGGTTGGATTATACACGCTGACTGTGTGCGCGCGAGCGCAATTCGACGAGCGCCCGAGATTGCTTGGTTGAGTACCCTTGTTAACCTCCAACTTTCCAATTTCGCCGCACCACGGCTGTGGCGCTTATCCACGCCCACTGCGTGCGCGCGAACGCAATCCGACTGCCCGAGATTGACTGAAAAAATGTTCTTTCTTGATATATATGGAGAGAACAAAGAGTACTGTGAAAGTATTAATGCATAACGCGTATTAATTCACACAAACATATGTATTAATTGCCTTTTTTTTAAATCATTAAAAGTTCAATATTTAATATTTTCTAACTAAAAACACGTTTCAAAGTGATTTTGTATATATAAGTATGATTGATTCACTTAGATTGTAAAATGCACGTACCTTTGAAACCCCAAACAGTTTTCTCTGACTCAAGCCACCACCGAGATATTTGCTTCCGCAATTTACTATAGAACAAGGTTTGCACCTCATAATTATTCATGAATTGCGGAGAAACAACTATTGCGAATTGTTAGGGGTTATTTTGACGTACCGTAGAGATCTTCGCGGATGACTTGAACTTGCCGGGTCGATGCGAGTACCTCATTGGTTGGACCCAGCTCGATCGCAGCGCCACCAAAGCAGCTATGTGCGGTCTCATCCGACCTAGTAGAGTTCGGTCTCCTGGTCTCTAGTCTTCTTGCACCGCGGTCGCAATTGAATATCATGGAAACAAGAGCTGATTGATGATCGAGTGTTTTTCAGATTCGTAAGATCAGTTGATTTAATTATACTACGAGGTTAGTTCCTTGATAAAATGAATTCATACATTGATCATCTTGGTTGTAAACAGATAATGATGCTGAAATTTTGTCGTAGTAATTGATTGTCGCCGTTTATCCTGTTATATTTGACTGCGGATTATGTAATATGTGTATTCTTTTTGCAATCATACACAGGGCTTGGAGGATATAGCCAGAAGAAACATGTCTAATCCGGCGGTCGAGACAGGTGGTGGCGTAAAGCCTATGTCCATTGCTGGACGTATGGTTAGCGAGAGAGAACGTCTTTTTGGCATGAGCGATGCCGAAAGAGCTTGGCGAGCTCAATGGCTGAAGGATCAAATTCTTGCCCCTGACGAGCCGATAGTACCCAAAGACTATTACAAGAATCGTTACAACGTGTTGAGACGATTCTACAGAGCACCTCTAGATCGCTTTGAGAGTGCTTTGACGAAACCTTTGGTATTGATTCACGTTACAATGTCGAAAATATTGCTCGATCCGTCAAGTTATTCGATGGTTCAAGCTTTTCATAATTTACATGAGAAAATTTTAGGGTGCAGATGGCGCTGTGTTTCTCCGGCATATTATTGGAAAATCTGTGTTAGGAGTCGGAGGAATTTTCTTCCTGTGGTACCATTTCAAATATAATCCTAGTGTGAGTAATAATTGTTGGAACTTATTAGTTGTAATTCGTATCCACCATTCGTCTGTCAATGGAATAATAGCATAGAATTATTGTTCTACCAACAGGACAATAGCATTCATAATCGTTAAATTAAACACAATTATATTCTCCATCGTACAAGCTACATTTGTGCGCTCTTGACAGTTTACAGCAAACGTTCTGCCATTCTGCGAGCCATATTAACAAACAAGTTAAAAACTAAAGACGTATGAAAAAACGGGGTTTTTAAGCATCTATCAGAACAAATTGCTAATGCATCGTGATATACACATTAACCCATAACAAGCATGTATTTGAAAAAGTATGCCTTTTTTCATTAACCCTTGGTCTCTTTGACCAAAGCTGGATTTCCTAACACTGCAAAAACATAAGTGCGAATAGCTGCA
Organism: Diplazon laetatorius; assembly: GCA_963662125.1. Taxonomy (NCBI): domain Eukaryota; kingdom Metazoa; phylum Arthropoda; class Insecta; order Hymenoptera; family Ichneumonidae; genus Diplazon; species Diplazon laetatorius. Next base: position 11,873,057 of record OY759153.1, read on the forward strand.
ATTCATCAAGAATTTCTGTTGCATTATTCAGAAGTATCATTGACCTTGGAAGGGTCGTTGACTGATCGCCACTTGACTTGCCATTTAAAGGACAAGGCAAAGTCCGTTTTTTTTCCTCGCATATTCCCTGTGTGTTACATGCTTTTCATTTTTCATAATCCGATTTTAATACAGAGCAATTTCTTGTTTAATAATGAAAGAAGTTGTACACATAAAAGATATCCTATTGGGTAATTAATTTAAATTATTGTAAGCCTCCCGACTCAAAAAAGTCATAATCCGTAATGCCACAAGCATATTTTTATCAGATCTACGAACTTCACAGAATGGACGTCTTCGCGTCTAGAAAGCATATCCACATATTTACAAAAAATATATGTTTCTGCCAATAGGATTGGACTAAGAAATCCGGAGCGAAAGTAACGTGGACTCGACGCGCGGTATACCCAGGAGATCCTGGCTTCCCGAACTACGAAAAACGAAAAGACAACGAGTATGCATCGTTTGGATTTACGAAATCTCCGATATAATTGGAAATTACATTATTAGTGGATTCAGCAAATGTTTAGTAATAACAGTAATAATAATTATGATAATAAGCAAAATATAAACGTAACATAATTTGATTAATACTTCGAGTGGAACAACAAATAGTCGATCAACGGTGTCATCCATTCCATACCAGATATAATCATAACTGAATTATCATTGAATGGTGCTCAAACTTATGTACGAATATGTTGGTTGATTTGATCCGGGTGTTGTAAAAAGACAGTATGATTACAATTGTCTACGGCTCGCCCATAAAAGCCTTGAGCGCGCACATTTTTCTCGCGCCATCAAGATTACCATCACAATTTATCCAATTTTATCAGAAACATTAGTTGGGTAGATAAAAAGATGGATGAACGTTTCGTTTGTGCTGGCTGCTGGCTCCCGTTGCCACAAAACACAACCCACATAAAGTTAGCCGATCGATTTAGCGGTTTTAATTTATAAAAATTGCGAATGATTGTCTGTGATTAGTCGGAAACTGTTGGGACAAAACCAGAACCTAGCTGTCAGAAAGTCGTTGTTCTCAAAATAACAGGACAAATTCAACCGTGGAGTTGGCGGACATTTTTTAAAATATCGTCGGAATTCAATCGTTGGGGGCTCAATCGATGCGGATTTTTCTGTCGGTCACGAATATGGCAAGAAAAAGAAACTGTCGGCCCTTATTTTCCGAGAAAATCGCAAAAAACGAAGCTGCGCTACCTGGGGCTGGAGCCGAGGTTCGCCGATAGGCAGCGCAGCGTACTACGATCAAATCCAAACAAATTTTGGTGAATGAGGGGTTCAATCGATGCTAAATTAAAAAAAAATATGGTAATCAAAAAAATTGTCGGTCGTAGTTTCTATTAAGCCGAATAAAACCAAGATAATGCCGTGAGCGTTATGACAACAGCGACCAACGTCGAGCGATGTGATTGGTCGACGAGCAGATTCCACTTGATATTTTCACGTTATCGATTATAAAACCGAGGATACCCAACGGATTCCGACACAATTGGTCTCCATCGATTCAGAAGTGATTCTGGAACAATCCTGTTGAATTGTCAGTGTTCAAAGTTCCGTCGAATCGGTTGATCTCCCGATCGCAGCGCGGCCCTGACGGCTATAACCTGCCCTCAGTTGGGTGATGCTAAGCGAACTACCCCCACCGACTTCGTTTCACTTCGTTTCCAGACCTGTATGTAAGACCATGGCATGGAGCCTAGAGGACAGGAGACACAACTAGCCCAGATTTGGCTTCAAAATCAGTCATGAAAAGTTGGACCCACGGTCTTACATACAGGTCTGGAAACGAAGTCAAACTCTGGTAGTGGGGGAGGGTACCTTAGCGTCGACGCATTTAAAACTATCGCTGCTACTAGACGGCGCTGTCGTCGGGGGACAGCCTTAAACATAACCTCACAAGTGATGTATAAACATTTAATTTGATATGTAGCAATATTCAGCGGTAAAATATTAATCGACAGCATGACGAAGCCGTGCGCGGCCCTAAACTTTCGCTCCCTTGACACGCTCAATTTAGTACAAGCATGAAATACTAAAACAAAACAATTTTACATATGAAAATGTGATATAATTTATTTTATGACACGCTGTGCGTAAGACAATGAGAGTTCAAGACAAGAACAATTGCAATCGGTCAAACAACGATTATAATATTTTACCTGCGCAAATCGTACATGTTTGTCAGCAGTGATTCAGATTAACGAATTTTTACAGGCGATATTTGACATAATCCAATCCTTAACACATTCATGGGAATATAACGATCTTCGATTAATTTAACGAAATTACCAGTTTTGGCTCTCCTGTTTTATATTCAATTTTGAATATCGCTCCAGTTTACGCTTTAATAGGTTAGTACCGGGTTAGTATATCATGCGCATGGGGCATGCCACGGTCTTACATACAGGTCTTGAAACTCCTCCAAATTTCTGGTGGTGGGGGATGTTCCCCTAATGAAATTTTTATGTTGCTCGAAGCGGCCGCAAGTAGGGCGCCACTACGACCGGGGTCGCGCCGCGACCTGCGACTATACGCTTGCGCGGGTAATAAACATATTTTACTTTTGCCTCGTGTTTGCCAGTGTTTGCCTCATGTTCACGTGTACTTGAGGTATATTAACTGCATACAATCAATTCTATTAACGATATAACGTATGTGCTTCGATATTCTTTTCAAGTGGTGAATCGTATTCATTCATTCAGTGCGTTTAGGTTATTAGAAAGAGATCAACAATCTGCTTCCATCTCTCTTCCGCCTGACGTATCGCGGCGCGACCCCGGTCGTAGTGGCGCCCTACTTGCGGCCGCTTCGAGCAGCAAAGAAATTTCATTAGTGGAACATCCCCCCACCACGGGAGTTTCAAGACCTGTATGTAAGACCGTGGGGCATGCTATGGTTGATCCCCCGATCGCAGCGCGGCCCTGGTGGCTACAACGTCACCCTCAGTTCGGAGACGTTAAGCGAACTACCCCCACCAGCTTCGTTTCCAGACCTGTATGTAAGACCGTGCCTGTACCCGTGGTTACGTTCCTAACAACGGTGATCGCACCTAACCAAATTCACACACATACGCACTCATTCCTTCAAAATATTATTTTATCTGGGCAGAACCAGATGTGGAAAACAGCAAATAAAATAAATATACTGTTATCCGTCTTAATAACGAATGAATAACTCCCGGTAAATAAATAAAAAGTTTAGCATGTATTTTTCTAGGTTTCTTGAGATTACGGTAAGGAAAATATGGCCTATGTTGCCTTACAGCTTTGATAATATATGTTAACCAGACCGTGAGGGATTGCAGCCTGCCATTTTTCATAGTTTTCATTATTTGCTGGTACTTTGAAAAGTAAATATTTTTCAATTCCGTCCGGCTTGCAATTGGGTACTACGCACTTCCGCGGCATGGTACCATCTAACCTAAATAAGACCGTGGCCAAATGAAAACTTCTCCCAACACTGGGTACAGGCGATAGCAGCGCCGTCCTGAATGGTGGCCAGCGACGGAATAAAAAATGGCGTCAATTAGGAGACCATGGCCAACCATTGAAATCCGGCTTCGTTTCCAGACCTGTGTATACGCCCGTGCTCTCGCACCACCGTTAACTTCAATAGCACCCAGGGGTGTGACACTCCTATGATTTCCTATAGGGAACCTCTCTTCGTTCTATAAGCCGTACTTAGTTCGCATTGCGCGGCGCTGTCAACCTTTCGCGCCGCTACTCCCTTGCCCGAAGCGCCCGAAGGGCCAGGAGCGTGGCGCAACCGCGGTATGGACGGCGCGAAGTATTGACAGCGCCACGTACGGCTGGGCTTATCAACAGACTAGCCAGTGAGCCGAGTGCCAGGGGGCTGATAGCACCTTCTCACTTGCATTCCGTCTTTGTCATCGCATGAGGCCTACTGCAGATATATATATATATATATATATATATATATATATATATATGTATACATATCTCTGAGACATGAACCGTTTTATATCATATCGCGGAGATTTGGCAACGATATGATCGCATGGTTGCCAAATCACCGCACCATCCGAACGAAGCCTATGAGTGCGCGCGAGCGCAATCCGACGAGCGCCCAAGATTGCTTGGTTGAGCAGCAGCAGCACTGTTGTTGATCTCCAACTTTCGGATTTCGCCACCAGGTTCGCACAGTCTTCCATCCCAACCACAAAAAAGGCCTCCTCCAGACATCTCCCAACTCATCTCTGGCCGTATACGATGCCTACCAAATCGGAGCCGTTTCCGGACCTGTATACAAGACCGTGATACAATGTAAAAACGGCTCTCCAGTTGACTATAGTTGACTCGAGTAGGGTTTCTGAACGTAAGGCTGAGTACAGTTAGAAAGGACACGAGTACAGTAGTACCTGTGATTATTATGAATCGCTTTCGCGTCGTGTTCCGAATTGTGCAAAATTCGTTGAGTTTCGTTGTTTGAACGAATTTTATTTATTATCATATGAAAGTTGGGAAGATATTTCGAATTAACTATCATGACGTCCTGGCACTGTGATCCGAGTACACATAAAAATCAATCCAAGTGCAGTAATCATCAGCGATGCAATGTTTACTTAGGAGCATCCAGCGACACGTATGTCTGACTGTTTTTTTCAATTGTCTATTCGCGTTACCGCAGATTGTTGTTTCCGGTAACTGTGTTGTTGATGTTGTGAATTGCTTGCAGTAATTGGTGGCTGATCTTTGGGACAATATTAATCCTGACTGCAGGAACCAGGTTCTACAACGTTTCAGAGCCTCAACATGTGTGGTATGATATAGTTCGGTCCTGCTTTTTTTTTTTTTTTTCCCCAGACTATTTAAGATTCATAGTATATTATGACACTAGTACGAAAATTTTTTTTTGACGAGTGTGAGTTTGCAGAACGAGCCGAAGGCGAGTACTGCAATCACACGAGTCCAGAAAACGTTTTTCGTACGAGTGTCGTACGAATTTTTATGTCACAAGGTCCGTAAAACCACACTTTTATCGACAGCGTGGCATAAAGATATTGATTTCAAACGACAAGGCTTTGTATATCACATTGATGATTGGGCTTAAAAAAACCATGATTCCAATGACCATTTTGTAGAACACAAAGCTGACAAAAATTAAATAACATTACAGCTGGGACGAAACGCATTTTGGCAAAATGGGCAGCTGGTACATAAACAAAACATTTTTCTTTGATGTACATCCACCATTGGGCAAAGTTAGTTCAATTTTTACAATCCCATGAATAATTTTTTTTGTTTTTTTTTTTAATTTGGATTAACCATTATTTAGATGTTTATTTATGAACTTCCAGATGCTTATAGCTCTTTCGGGATACTTGACCGGCTATGATGGAACTTTTCCATTTGAGAAACCAGGAGACAAGTTTGAAGATGTTCAATACATTGGCATGAGAGTTGTTAGTATACAAAAATAATTGGTATATTGATATCCGATGGTCCTCAGAAAACTGTGACGCACAGGCGGTGTCTATTGAAAATCATAAAAATTAATATTTTTTTAATGTAATCATAACGACAAAGATAATAATAATATATATTTTCATTTCCATATTGACAATTTTCACAAATTGTTTTGTTTAAGAAAAAAAACCTATTAAAATTTTTTAAAATAAATTTTTAACAATTAATTACATTCAGAGTTTCCAATTGTTTTCTTCTAATGGAGCATATGTCCACCTCATTCGAATTATAAGCTTATGCCTTGAATAATAATTTTACCGAACACTCAATATGCCATGAAATTAATTTGGTTAGTTCAAATAAATTGTCTGAAATAAATTCTATAATGATATTATCTTTCAATGGTTATAATGTGATATTGATCAACTGCAATATGTTATCACAGTTCTGCACATTCCTAGGAGCAACTATAGTTCCACTTGCCTACCTAATAGTCTGGGAACTCACAAAATCAGTGCGAGCATCGGCACTTTCCGCTATGTTCATTTTATGCGGTGAGTGCGGCATATGTGAATAATTTAACCAAAAAGAATGCAGCAAGCGATGAGCTATATTGATGTTGATTATTTCAGACGTGGGTTTGCTGACGCTCACTCGTTATATCCTCCTTGATCCGCTACTGCTTTGCTTTATGATGTGTGCTACGTGGGGAATGGCTCGACTCGGTTCGCTACAAAACAATCCGTTCTCGAAATCTTGGTGGGGCTGGATGTTATTTACCGGAGCATCACTTGCGTGCACCATAAGCATTAAATTCGTCGGTCTGTTCGTTGTACTTCTCGTAGGAATTTTTACTATTTGTGAATTGTGGCGCGAGCTTGGCAAATTATCCAAACCGGTGGTAAGTCCAGAATTTTTCCAATCTCTTCTTCGACGGGTTACACCACATTGGCGCTCGGAAAAATTGGTCTGAAAATAATCTACTTTTTTTCGCAGTTATATATCATATATATATATATATATATATATATATATATATATATATACACACAATATCACACACACATATATATATATTAGGGTGGTCGTTATTTGGGGTCAAAATTAATTTGACCCCTTCTGCCCCCTCAATCGGTTCGAAATACGTAAAAAGTAACGCTGTAATTTTTTCGGATTCTTAAAAAAATGTTTAACCCACGACCACGGGGGTTGAAGTTTTCCGCTTAAAATACATGGGATTTTTCTGCGTTTGCCGTCACTATTTGACTGTGGGCCCAAATATGTTTGTAAAATCTTGAAGTGTTAACATAATTAGTCAACAAGCATGTTGCTACGTGGAAGAAATTTCCCAAGCCCCTACCCTCAAAATGTTGTGTAACATCACCATAATACTGATGTTTTTTAAAAAATTTTTTTTTAATGTATTTGAAATAGGAATACCTTCCTATACGAATTACGAATTCTTAAGTATCGTCTCTGTTTTTGCGTCCGGGTGATTTTTTCTATCAAGAGACGCGTTAGCGTCTCGAGACAAGTACATTTACCTACGTTACCGGCCTCCTCTCGAGATGCGACCGCAGTCTTATTTACAGGCAACAGAATCGCTTTAACCCAACTTCGGACGGGTTTTTTGAGATTCAGAGCGTCATTCAGAAATGTTTAATAACAGTTAAAAACGTTATTTTTTTATATTTCGATTGAGACCAAAACCAATGCTGTAGGTGTTGTTATGCGAAAGATATCGAATTATTTGTATGGTTAAATATGATTAAAATCGTGTTTCTGCTTTTTTTCGTCGAAAACAATTTCGAGCTGTCGCACACTTTAGTAGTCATAGCTCTTCAGATCAGACGCGACTATTAGCTGTCATCGCTGTCATCGCAGTCTTCACATTCTCTTATGTTTTTCGAGTATTTCTTACCGGTAGTGGTGGCTGTCATAGAGGACCAGCCAGCCCGCCTGACGAGATCATTCGAGAGCGATACAGATAGAGAACGAGCACGGAAATAAAAACGATTGAATGTGACAGTTTGCGGTGCTGTGGAGAATTAACCAACAACCATATATGATATAAAACAAGATTTAAATATTCGAAACGTATCATTTGTGTGGTAATGTGAGATAAAAAGTTTTCAACATACTTTTTTGATGGGACGATTTTTTATCCTCTAGAGAAAATCTAAATATTTCTACAAATATTTATTGGAATAAGGGGTGAGTGGTACTGAAATTCTGTGATACCGTTCAAGGTTACGTTAACCTGGCTCCATTCAGAATTGCGTTTGGATTATTAATTACCAATATTAGTAACACGGTGAGTTAGTAAATAATTCCTTGAAGTTTATATATGAACTTTTCAAAAACTAGTTAAATCCCCCCAAAAAACACAATGTGTAAAAAAATCGAGACAAGTACATTTATTTGAGCGCGGTTCACTTTGTAAAAAAAGGTGTCAGATAAAATCGATGGATTGGGTGCATGTATTTCCACCAAATACACATTGCATTGAAAAGAGATTTCAAAATTCATAAATTTGAATTTCTTAGAAATCAAATTTATCACAGCAGTACTTGGCGAGTTTTTCCAAAGTCAAGGCAGATCTTCATTGAGATCATTGAATTGTGGCGGTAACATGTTAACTCGCCAAGTACTGCTGTGATTTCTAAGAAATTCAAATTTATGAATTTTGAAATCTCTTTTCAATGCAATGTGTATTTGGTGGAAATACATGCACCCAATCCATCGATTTTATCTGACACCTTTTTTTACAAAGTGAACCGCGCTCAGGTAAATGTACTTGTCTCGATTTTTTTACACATTGTGTTTTTTGGGGGGTATTCACTTACAACTTACATGTGAGTATTTCATTGTAATCGGTGAACAGTGTGAACACATATGAAACACTTATAAGATAGATTTGAATATATAATATTTTTAAATATAGTTGATTTTCATTGTTAAAGTGGATCCTTACTCCTTATAAATCGATTAATGAAGAGGTCTCGAACGTCACTCTTAAAAAAATTCAGGAACCACTTATGGTACTTGAATGCTGAGGCAGCTGCGATGTCATTTTTTGACGAAAATATGTCATTCAATGTTAAGCGCAACATGGTTTTGAAATTGAATCCACACGAAAAAATCGATGAATTATTTTCCAAACGGATCCAGATCAATTTGAAAGATATTGGTGGTTACCATGACAAAGAAATGGATCATTTCGTAACCCCTCAAACGCTGAACTTTTTCCGAAGGTTTGGAATTGATCACGAGTTTTTGAAGACTGATCCATCTGTTCGGCGTGAAAATGAAAATTACGCAATCCGGTTTGAAAATCACAAAAGAATTAACAGTGACTAACGACATCACGGAAAGAGGTGTTCGTCTGTTCACCGATTACAATGAGATACTCACATAAAACGAACAACAAAAACATTTCATTTTACAAGATGTAAGTGAAGATAGAAACAATCATCCGGGCGCAAAAACAGAGACGATACTTAAGAATTCGTAACTCCTATAGGAAGGTATTCTATTTTAAACACATTAAAAAAAAAATTATCATTGTTATGGTGATGTAGGACAAAATTTTGAGGGTAAGGGTTTGGGAATTTTTTTCCATGTAGCAACATGCGTGTTGACTAATGTGTGGAAATTTCAAGAAACATATTTGGGCCCACAGTAAAATGGTGACGGCAAACGCAGAAAAATCCCATGTATTTTAAGCGGAAAACTTCAACCCCCGTGGTCGTGGGTTAAACATTTTTTTTAAAATCCGAAAAAATTACAGCGTTACTTTTTACGTATTTCGAACCGATTGAGGGGGCGGAAGGGGTCAAATTAATTTTAACCCCAAATAACGACCACCCTAATATATATAGAAATTTTTTTTTGGGTGTTTCAGACAGTGAAAACCCTGACCCCCGCCGATCCAGTTCATGATTTTTTTTCGGCTTTCATTTCACCCCAAGAACACCCGAAATTTTTTTTTCAGAATTTTCGGATCACCTACAACCCTTAGAGAAATTCAAAGCTACCCCCAAATGAAGAAACTCGTATTCCGACATAATTAAAAACGTTGATTTTTTTTCATGCTTTCGGGAGGTCAAAATATGAAGTTGGCCAAAATTGCAGAGTGGGATCTGTATTGCAAGTATTTTTTTTTTGTTTTTTTTTAATATCGGACGGTCAAAACATAATCTCCGCCGATTGAGGTCGTGATTTTTTTTCGGCTTTTATTTCACCCCAGAAAAATCCCTGATTTTTTTTCAGAATTTTCGGATCCTCTACAACCCTCCGAGAAATAAAAACTTTAAAGATTCTCTAAGGGTTGTAAAGAAAAGTTTTGAATTTTTGTCGAACGTCCGTTTCAGGGCAAAATATGCATAAATATTTTTTTTTTAAATCTGAAAAAAAATATATTTTTGCATATTCTGCCTTGAAACGGACGTTCGACTTGCTCAATGATATCTAAATTAATTTTTTTCTGGAAGGTTATAAAATGACACACATTTTCGTTTTTTACAAACGTAGATACATCAAATCCTGCCAAAGATACAGCCATGTCAATGGAAAATGTTAAAATAATGGTAATCAACGAGAAAAACGTCAGATTTTTTTTTTTTTTACATTTTGACACTCGGTGAATATTTTTCAATAAAGTAACCCGATTTTTCAAAATTATTTGTGAAATTTTTTTTTTACTGGCTGAAGTCACACGGATTGCCTCATATATACATATTTTTGTAGAAATGACAGCTGTTTGACGAAAAAAAATTAAATTTTTTGACTAAAATTTTGGGTTGAAAAAAAAATTTGTAAAAGTGAACGCAGCATCCAATGAAAAAAAAGAATCTTATGCTACTCTGTAGATAAATTTATAAAGACTACGGTGATATCAATTTCATAAAGTTCGCCGCGAAAGAGCGCCGCCGATAGCGCTATCTCTTTCGCACACAGCAATGTAGTCCATTGCCTTAAAATTCCCTCAACTCCGAAAATAATTTGAATTATTTTTTTTTTCATATCGTTAAACGCTAAAATTATTCTCAAAAGTATAAACAATAAATCTATCACAAAAAAGAGTTTCCGATTTGATAAATATGATGGTGGTGTAAGCCCCTGAAGCCAATCACTTGCTCGAACCACTAAAAATCGTTCGCTCTTTTTATTTTTCCATTATAGACTCACGTTGGAAAACATCTGTTGGCGCGTGCTGTTTGCCTCATTATCTTACCGATTGTTATGTACATGTTTTTCTTCTACATACATTTGACGGTTCTGAGTAAGAGGTAAGAACAATCTACGCTCCTTAATACCTTATTTATAACTGTGAATCCCGTGGTGTTCGTTGTTAAGTCCGAAGATGAAAAATTTGTGAAATTTAAACCACATATCTGCGAATCATAGCAAAGAACAGTTGACGCTTGGATTTGTTTTCATCGTCATCGCCTTTCACCGGATCTACGAATAATCTTCGTAACGTTTTGTCACATGTGAAAATTGGCTACATTCTTCTCGCATAGAAGATGAAAAAAAAAGTTTTAATATGGGTCCGGGGGGGGGGGGAATGAAAAATGAAAAATAAAAATTGTTTGACCAGTATCGATGCACGCTGTAGCTCTTTGATAACGATTACAAAGATGACAATCGTTTCGTCACTAAAACAAAGGAAATTAATGAGATTCCATGAATCCGTTACGATTGTAGCGGCAGTGGCGATGGGTTCTACAGTTCGGAGTTTCAATCTCTGCTGAAAGGTAATTCACTTTATAACGTGACAATGCCTCGCCAATTGGCTTACGGGGCTACAATAACATTGAAGAATCATCGAACGGGCGGTGGTTACTTGCACTCCCACTGGCATCTTTATCCCGAAGGCGTTGGCGCTCGACAGCAACAGGTGATTTTCTCGATCGTTCATCCCCATTAAACTGGTTATTAGCAAGGGCCATTTTTAAATAAAAATAGAAACGCCCCCCACATAGTTTCCAAATAATTTTTGAAAAAATATTCGCCAAGGGCCTCCTTATCTCAATATTAACCCAAGCCTAAGTAATTTTATATTATTTGTCATTTAATAACATGCAATGCTCATCGGATTAATTTATTATAGCTGAAATATCAACAGAAGACAAATTTGCCCAATATGCTTTCTTTATCAAAAAGATGCGTACTTTGAAAAAAAATTTTCAAAACCAAAAACAAAATAGCTGAACTAATATGGCGCCTCGAAAATTGGAAATCATTCAAATTACGATAAAAAATGCGTTTTCACTTTGCTGGGGTCATCGGATGGGAATCCGGGACTCAAAATATGACAGACACTTAAGTGCAACTCATACGACGGAGTAACAAACCAAAAAAAAAAATTTACTGCAACAATTTTTACGTATGGTTCTATGGTGTTTAGTTCTTGTGTCAAAAATTGTTGGAGTAAATATTTTTTTTTTGGCTTGTTACTTCGTCGTATGAGTTGGACTTAAGTGTCTGTCATATTTTGAGTCCCAAATTCCCATCCGATGACCCCAGCAAAGTGAAAACGCAATTTTTATCGTAATTTGAACGATTTCCAATTTTCAAGCCGCCATATTAGTTCAGCTATTTTGCTTTTGGTGTTGAAATTTTTTTTTTTTAAAGTACGCATCTTTCTGATAAAGAAGCATATTGGGCAAAGTTGTCTTCTGTTGATATTTCAGCTATAATCAATTAATCCAATAAGCATTGCTTATTTTTCAATGACAAAAAATATAAAATTACTTAGGCTTGAGTTAATATTGAGATGGGGAGGAGGCCCTTCGCGAATTTTTTTTCAAATTATTTGGAAACTATGTGGGCGGGGCGTTTCTATTTTTCTTTAAAAATGACCCTTGCTAAGAACCAGTCAAATCCCCAAACATATAACCACAGAAAATCATTTATTCACATAGGGTTTCGAAAAAAAAAAAAAAAAAAAAAAAAAATTTTTTTTCCAAGATCACAACTTATTCGCACAAAGACGACAACAACGTATGGCTTGTGAAGAAGTTCGATAGTGATGAAATTCCTTCAGGTCCCGAATTGGTGAAACACGGTGCTCTTGTTCGGCTGGAGCACATAATTACCCGACGGAATTTACATTCTCACAAGGAAATCGCGCCAATATCGAAGAAACACTATCAAGTCACCGGATACGGAGAGGTCAGCATTGAATAATCCATCATTTTCAAGTCGGCGTTTTCGTATAACACCCAAAAACGCGATTTGCAATTTTCTCAAGGCGATCGTGATCAATCCGGCTGTGAATTGGTTGGAAAAAGCTCTCGAGTTTTGGAACTTTCAATTATCCACGCTGTGAAAAATAATAAATTCCATTCTTCATCTTGCCATTAATTTTTGCTAGTGATGGAACATTTTTTTTTCGGACTTTATGCTGACGTAAATCACAATAATTTGTTATTTACAGTGCTTATCCATGCGAATGTATGTTCAATTAACAATGCTTCATCTCAATTGATTGATGAATCCCTCAACTTCACCTTTTTTATTCTCATCGAATTTTCTTGACCTGTTTATTCCTTTACACACCCGAGTTTTTTTTCTCTTCGTCGTTAGCACGAGCTATCGTTATCGGCACTCGATCTTTCTCAGTCAATACTAGATTGTGAACGTTTTTTATCAAGGCAAAACGTTGCTCATCTCTTGTCTCATGTTATGTCTCACATCAAAGCCATGTTTTTTTTTTTTCTAAAGCGACAATTAATTTTTCAGAACGGAACCGGAGATGCCAATGACGTTTGGAAAGTTTTAATAGCTAATGGCAGGGACGGAGACGTCGTAGAGACTGTGACGAGCAAATTGAAGTTCGTTCATTATCTTCATCATTGCGTATTGACGTGCAGTGGTAAAACCCTCCCGAAATGGTTTGTACAAAACGATAGGTCTAATTTTTTACCATCGATTAATGGAACAAGTTGATTCAAATTTCATTGTTGTATTTGTCCAGGGGCTACAGTCAACAGGAAGTGTCGTGTAATCCTAATATGAGAGATAAAAATGGTCTCTGGAACGTCGAAGATAATAATTACCAGAAACGTAAGATACTCAATTGCCGGACAATATTTTCTCTAATATTCATTTTCATTTCACTGTCAACCGAGCGAACTCTTTCGAATAAAATTATTCATCAACGAATTTGTTTCAGCATAACAAATCTATAAGTCGCTCAGAAAGCTAAAAAAAATTACAACATTCATCGAACGTTAATGATTTTCCGGTTAAATTATCATAGCGTGCCTCGAAAACTCGTTAAGTGGGCACATACGAGTAGAATTTGGGGGAAAAAACGGTGTATTTCAGGAACCATTGTCTCCAAAATTATTCGTGCGATTTCATTCAAGTTTTTTTTATATTTGAAAGTACATGGATTCACATATATTGGCCGAAATTTTTTTATAAAAAAAATATCCAAAAGACTCTTAAAATATAACGCATAAAGCTGTTCGCAACGTATAATTTTTTAGAATTTTTTTTTCCCCCAAAATGGCGCCTTATCGAAACTTATATCCACGTTTTTACCTCAAATTTCCGGCTTTCTGGCTCGATAAAAAAAAAAAAAATAAATAAATAAAAAATACAAACGACGCCGCGAACCGGAAAAAAATATCCGGGAGAATCTTATGTGAAAATGTTAAGGTTATCGGTAAAGCCGTTTTCCAAATTCCAATTTTTGAGACCGTTTTCGAAAAGTAGGTCTCGAGATAATCGAGATCAAAGTTTGGGAAACAACGCGCTTGAAAGTTTTCAAAAAATTTTCGAAAAAAAAGGTCTACTCATGTGTGCCCTTTAATGCTTCATAGTCAGTGAGGTTTGTGGAATTTGAATGAAATATTAACATTTAATTATGCTCGATCCATCGAACAAAAAAAAAACAAAGTAGAACCTTGCTCGTGGTTTTTTCATCATTTTACACATTTGCCAAAGAGTCCTCTATGAGGAACAGTGTGTCGATCAATTTTGGCTTCCTCGTAGCGAAAACTTTGGCAAATGTGTGAAATGATGAGAAAGTCATGAGAAAGGTCCTACTTTAAATCTTACTAAATTGAAAACGGTAAAAAATTATGAGGAAGCAATGTGCAAGGTTCAACTCTGCATCCTCGTTTTTATATAAAATCTGCTCGTAAATCTAACGAGTCCGAAATAAATATACGGGGAAAATTCCATGTAAAATCTAAAAAATCGAAAATCATATCGAATCTTAATGTCTGGATGGATTTTGTCAGAAATCAAGAACCAATAATCTTTCGATAATAGTGCTACTTTGTCCCAAATTTTAGTGCGATATCTCTCGATATCTGTGATAATTTACGTGTGGAAAAGCTCGAAAGTCAGGGAATGTTAAGCACCGCGGCGGTTTTTAATTTTTTAAAATTATCTTTAATTTAAAAATTAGCGTAAATTATCACAGTTAGATATATGCCGTCACTCACTTTTTTATAGGAAATTCAATTCTCTACAACATTGTTTATGTAAACTTTTGGTCTATATAGCGTTGTTTAACCGGCGTTTTGACGGGAAGGTAAGAATGCATCAATTTTTTATCGTTTTATTTTGTTTCTGTCCAAACGCTGGATAAACAACGCTATATAGACCAAAAGTTCACATAAACAATGGTGTAGAGAATTGAATTTCCTATAAAAAAGTCCACGACGGCATATATCTAACCTTGATAGTTTACGCGCGGGAAAGCTCGAAAGTCGGGAAATGTTGAAAACCGCGCCGACTGGTAGGCGTTCGGCATATAATACGTTCGCTACAATCTCATTCGAAGTTTTGCCCTTTCTCAACATTTTCATTCGAAGCATTGCGCGTTCGGGTTTTTGCCCCTTCTAAACATTGCTCGTTCTGGATTTCGACCCCAACCCCATATTTAATAAAATATTCTAAAAAATATGCGAAAATGGAGCATTCCCCCCCCCCCCCCCGCCCCCTTTTCCGAAACTACCGGTCGTGAAATTTTGAAAAAATCCGAGAATATAGGACCACACTTGAAGGTTACAGAAAAAACCATAACGAAAGTGTCTCATCGGTTTTTAGAAATTTATTTTACAAAGTTATTTTCTTATTTGCGATTGACTGCAAACAGCAGATTCGCGCTGCAGAAAGAGTAAGCTAGCACATGGTCACCAGCGCGAGGACATCTCGTTTGTCTTTTGTGTTCATTCTTGTATGCTCTATTCGTTTCGAAAAAAGAGATGATAAGGTTAAAAAAGAAATGTGAAAAAAAAAAATGGTACGGTGCCATCTGTGCCATCGAATCGAACTCGAATTTGACCGGTTTTTTTTTCTTACAACGTCGCACAATTAGCTGGATTCCATCGAATTCGTCAAAATTAGATAAATGTGCGTATCAGAAAAATTCAACGGTATTCTCACGCAAACTCAGCCTCACCGATGTAGCCAATCGCGTGTTTGTTTATGTCTGATACAGCAATCTGTTTCATTCGAGATTCATTAATATCCATTTGTATATTTCTTCAACAGTACCTAATGTGAGTTTTCAAGTGTACGCGCCTGGTTTTCTCGCCAGATTCGCCGAGTCACATGCAGTAATGCTGCAAGGAAACGCCGACCTGAAAGTCAAGGAAGGCGAAGTCACATCTAAGCCCTGGCAATGGCCGATAAATTACAGGGTACGCTTAACCGCACGGTTCCGTTTTATTGCGTAAAGACAACAAAGTTTTATACATTTTTGAGGGAAAATTTTTTTTTTTTTTAAATCACAAAATTTCAGGGACAATTCTTCTCGGGAAATAATCACCGGATATATCTTCTCGGCAATCCGATAATCTGGTGGGGAAATATCGCGTTTCTCATTTTATTCGCTTGCATTTATCTGCACGCTTGTGTCATTGAGCAACGGGGTTGCGATGAAGACGCGATAGCAACCGCAGAGAGGCGGAAACTCAAAAATGCCGGTGGTTGGCTATTCACGGGATGGATTCTTCATTATGCTCCGTTTTGGGCTATGGGTCGTGTTCTATACTTCCATCATTATTTTCCCGCATTGCTGTACAGCTCGATGCTCACCGGAGTCACGTTTAATTTCATCGTCGAGTGGATCTTATTCTCAATGCCCGGAAAATATGGAAATACAGTTTATCATGTTTTGATGACGACTGTTGTATCGAGCATCGCATACAGGTAAGCTATTGAATCGATACTCGAGCTTAAACAAATTTTGAATTTCTCAACACGACCAAAAAAAGAAAGAAAGAAAAAACAACAATAAAATTGCAGCTTCTACATTTTCTCTCCGCTGTCGTACGGAATGGATGGACCGTCCGCAGCCGATCCCGCAAGCCCGATGCACAGATTCCGCTGGCTCGAATCGTGGGAGTTTTAGAATATAGTCGACGATTATTTTTAATACAACAAGATTTACAACAAAAGTGAGGCGTCTGAAATTGATATTTATTGAAAGTTCGTGAAGATACGGCGCATATTGTTTAATGGAATGGCGCGTTTTTCATCCGATAAAACGAGCTAATGCTGGGATTTGAGGGTAAAATTTGTTACAAATAATGATACAATTATATATATATATATATATATATATATATACATATATTTATATTTCTATCGACAATTTTTTATATTTCGGTCATTCTTTCTGTGGTGTATCCGGAGGAAATAAGAAGTAGAAAAGAAGTCGAAAACACTCGGATAAACGATAACCATCGACATACATATATTTAGATTTGAGCGAGGAGACAGATGTGTATCGCCGGACAGTTACCGGGTGACTGACTCCCCCCCCCCACTCAGGTGATTCAGTTTTCGTGACTACTCTTGGTTGCTCGTTTACCGCTAGACTATAGTCATGTGATTACATCACACTTTTGAAACCCGACGAATTTGTGGACCTCATAGTTCTCGATCGCCTTGTAACTTTGATATTCATTTATATACTTCAAACAGAGGACCCTCAATTTTTTTTCACATTTTCTGAACGTCATTTATGTCCCCGATTAGTCATTGGTCTTTTGGCTTCGTTTTCGAATGTTAATTCTTTCAGCATATCAACGTCGGGCAAAAAATTCCGGACACAATAGTTTTTTTTTTGTTTTTTTTTCGTAAAAATGTCTCAGCTTTTCAATAAAAATATCGCCGACCCAATTCGTCTTCAGGAAAGTACTGGAAAAAAGGGAAACAAAATTAAAAAGTCGTTTTTCGTGATGAGCCTAAAACTCGAGATAAAAATTTTTTTTTTTTCGGATTCCTTGCAGTTTTTTCAATCATTTGGTGAAGTTTTTAGACTGGAGTAATCAACTGGGCGCACTGGAGCACCCGGAAACATGATAAAAATCGGGTGGTTTTCTTTTTGTACGTTAATATGCTGAAAAAATTCATTTATAAGTTAACATTTGATAAAATGCCAAAAGACCAATGACTAACCGGAGACATAAATGACGTTCGAAAAATCTGAAAAAAATGGAGTGTCCTCTGTTTGACATGTGTAAATCGATATCAAAGTTACAAGGCGATCGAGCACTATGAGGTCCATAAGTTTGTTGGGTTTCAAAAGCATGTCCCATTTATATGGGGCGGAACGGCCTGAAACACCGGATTGAAACGCTTTTGGATCCTATGATATCACTCATTTTTTAAACATCTTTTACACCCCTACCCCTTACTTCACCACTTTCTTTTTTAAAATCAACAGGTGACTGTCAATTCCCCCGTTAAAAATTAGATGAAATCTTTTTCCCAGATACTTTATCAAAATTAAGAAACTTTTTTCATAAAACTGGAGTGGGCGTCATTTTCCTTATATTTTTTTTATTTTTCTAAATTTTGAAAAAAATCGAGTTTTTTCCGAAATGTAAATAAGAGATAGAATGGTTTCCTATTTAAAAATAAAAACGAAGAATGAAATCTCTCTTGCGAAAAATCGATCTTTCGATTATCTCCGATGGAAAGTCGATTCTGGATTATTTTGTATTATTTTTTAATTATTATTTATGACAAACAATTGATTTTCTATCGAAAATAATCGAAATATCGATTTTTTGCGAGATAGATTTCATTATTTTTTCAAGATAGCAAACCATTGTCCTATGGTTAACCATAGCGCGTTCGTCTGGTAGACTCTTTTTCCTCGCGGAACGTCGCCTATATTAACATTACGGAAAGGAATCGAATTTTTTTCAAAATTTGTTAAAATAAAAAAAAGTATTAGGAATATTATATACCCCGGCCAATTTTATAAAAAGAGTTGCTAAAAAAATGTCCTCAAGTTAAAAGCGGGAAAATTAGCAGTTACCTCTTGATTTGAAAAGAAAAAAAAAAGAAAAAGTTGTGGTAGTTCTGGATGTACACCTATCAGCTAAAAGTTTCAACCGCAGCGTACAGTAAGATCCAGTCTCATATGATGCTGTTTGTTAAAAACTTTTGACACAGTTTGTACACTCTGTATATCCTACACAATCACACTTCATGCATGAATAGGTCCCCTACATTCATAGAGCGCGGCGCTGTAATCGTGGCAACAAGGCAATTTGACTGTATTAGTAGGTTCCAATGTGTGTCAGCGTCGTGTATCTTGTCAACGAAAAAGTGTGAAAATGTTAACTCGACAGAGATTGAAGGGTCGGGTTCACGAGAAAAAGAAAAATCGTGATAACGAAGTAACAGTTGTGATGGCTGTGCGTCGGAAAATGCTGCTAAACGCGATGAAAACGTCCATAACCTCAACGTAATTATTATTTTATAAATATGAGACAAGAATATCCCCCGAGATAATATTCATAGTTTATATATATATATCAATTCAATTTGTCGAGAAAAAAAAAGTATTTTGACTCTTTTCTACAATTATTAAAACTCCGAAGAAAAACACGCTTCAAACTCCCGGACTTTGCCGCGCGCCCATCTCTTTCCCACCACGGGCACTGTTGCCATTTCGTATAATTAATATTTTTTGTGAGTCGATATCTCCAAAACTAAGTAGTGGAAAATTGCAATTTGTCGAAAAAATTAATCGTACAATAGTACTGCGCATACACCGGAGTTTCTATTTGAAAATGTATGTAATTCCGTTTAGCCTAAGATAATGAAAAATGTGAACAAAATCCTATCTGTTTACGTGTTAGGTATAGGCATCGACAAATACAAAATAACCGATTTTTTATTGCGATTATCTCATAAGCTAAGTAGTGGATTGAATTAAATTTATAAATCACTCCATGATCGTTTTGTGTACACCATAATAAAATTTCCGGCGATTCTATAGATTAAACTGATTGAAGAAAAAACACCAGAACTACCTTAAAAAAATGAGTGATGTCGTAGGATCCAAAAGATACTTGAAAAAAATTATCGACCACATCGGGTTTCAATCCGTCGATATGGGCCGTAACGCCCCCCCCCCCCCCCCCCCCCCCACACAAACATATATGAGCGATTCCACGTGACTCCAGCCACTCAAAAAACAAAAAAAAAATTTCGGAAAATAATTTTAAAAAATTGAGTTATTTTATTGCAATATATTCACCAAATGGCGATTATTTAAAATAATTTCTCACGGTTTTATCGTTAATTCACGTTTTTATTCATTTTTCCATTTAAATGGCTGTATCTTTGTCAGGCTTTGACGTATTTACATTTGTAAAAAACGAAAATGTGCGTCGTTTTATGGTCTTCCGGAAAAAAATTATTTTAGATTTTATCGCGCAAGTTGAACGTCAGGGCAAAATATGCAAAAATATTTTTTTTCTCAAAAAAATGCACTTTTTATTTTAGTTTTTAAAATTTCCCCAGATTTTGAATACGAAAAAAGAATTTTTGATATTTTTTATATCGTGGGATCGGTAAACGGTAATGCGTAATTTTACCGATTTTATTAATAGATTTTTTTCAGTTTGATTTTTTTTTTCCATGCGCTCGAGTCGCTTTACGCGAGTCCAGAAGCCGCCCTGAAAGAGAAACGAATGATAATCAATGCTCGTTGAATCGCGTAAAGCAAAAAAATCAAACTGAAAAAAAAATGTTAATAAAATTTTTGAGTGGCTGAAGTCACGTGGAATCGCTCACATATTCATAATAAATTAAAAAATAACTGTCTTCCGATGTTTATTATAATAATATCGCAACGATGCGAAGCGTAAATTCGGTTACAATATACCGTCGACTTGAAATATCAGCGATAACGATATCGTGTTCGTTATTTCATCCAGCTCGGCTGGTTTATCGCGTAGATTTCGAAAGCAAGATGACGGACTTGTCAGTTGAAAAACTAATCCGTGTGAGCAACGAGAGAGATTTGAGGGTTAGTGTTGCGTTAGTAAGAGTTGCGTTAGTGTGAGCAGTGTTTTCGGTGTAACCGAGTCGTTTGGTCGTGCTCGTGATTGACATGACCATTTGAATTCGTGCAGCATCATCGTTACTGATAGCAGTGACAAATAATGAATATCTAGAGTGCGCATCGACCGTATATCTCGAAGCGGCTTTACGATGATTGTTCAAGGACCACGGTACAACGAACCGGGACTACTGACCTTCTTTTAAACTCGCGCGCGGCCGCGCACAACCGGAGTGCTCCGGATAAACCAACGGAATTACAGTACAGCGCGCGCCAACGTCAGTTGGGGATCAATAATTCGTCAAGCGAGTCTCGTGAAACGGGTAGGGAAAAGCTCGCGTCGCTATCACACGGTTTTCGTTATCGCAACGCAAGTGACCACGTGTGTATATATATATACATATATATAAATATATATATATATATATATATATATATATATATATATATATATATGTATATATCTGCAACAACGTAAGAGTTTTCATTTATTATTTCGAGATTAAACGCTAATTGATCATTTTTAGTCGATGGAATAAGAAAAAAAGTTGTCGCAGTTGTTAATTCGACATGGTTTGATCACCGGATGGATCATTTAATACGCGCTTCTACGTTTTATTCACTTGCGACGGATCCACGATCGTGCATCGTATATTTCATTCAACATTCACAACAGTTTTATGCTTTTAACGCACTTCACAGTCACTTCACAACGTGGGTTCCTCATACGGGTGTATTACAGGCTCGTGACAGCTGAATGAGTCAATTGTCAATTGGTGTCAAACAAGATGAGTGGCCGAGGGGTGGGGGTCGGGCGTTGAAGCGACAACTCAATGCGGTTGGGCGTTCGAATGCGAATAAAAATTCCGAAAGACCCAAAATTTTGTTCATTTCATTTTTATTTCATTTTCTCCATCGATTTGTAGTTCTTTGGGTATTGGCAATGAAGTGTGTGGTGAATTTGTTTATTCTTGCAACATTGTCACTCTTGTGAAATTTCCATTCCAGTGTTGTTATTTGTTGAGCAGTGTCAATGCCAGTCAGTTGCGAGCGAAAGTTTCTAATGTTCGTTCAAGGTGGTTGTTACGCTAAAGGTCCAATCGGTGGTCTGTTTTTGACAACCATTTTGCATACAGGTGGACAATCTTACTACAATAATTATTGTAATAATTCATTAAAAAATTACTAGCTCTACGAATTTTTCATCAATTTTTCAACAACCATTGATTCAATTTTCTAACCACTTCATGAATTTTTTATATTTCCGATAACGCGGTTGTGTTCATTGAACCGTTTGTTAACTTTAAAAAATAAATTTTAGACGTCTGTTTGTCTAAGACATTAAAATAAATTGGGAGAATAGCGAAAAAACTGAATTTTGTTAAAAGATACTGAAATAATATTTTAATTGAAGAATTTGTTATAAGGCATCGTAAATGAAGGTAAATCAATGATGGCCAATAAAATATTGTTGGGAAAATTCAACAATAAAATAAACTCTAGCGAAATTAACAACGAGCAATCTACCTTCGTGATCCTTCTATCTCCGTTATAGTTTAACAACATAATGGGCTGTATAACACACATAACCGTGTTACAGAAACAAATCCATTAACTTTTTTGTAAACGAATTTTCTTATTTTTCTTACAAATTGCCATTAATTGTGTTCCATTCAACGTAATATAACGATAATAGTATATTATGACACTAGTACGAAAAAATTTTTTCTGACGAGTGTGAGTTTGCAGAACGAGCCGAAGGCGAGTATTGCAATCACACGAGTCCAGAAAACGTTTTTCGTACGAGTCTCGTACGAATTTTTATGTCACAAGATCCGTAAATGCGGTTTGAAGCGAACGAAGTGAGCGTAAAACCGCACTTTTACGGACCGCGTGATATAAAATGTATTAATGGTATATTAAAGCGTGACTGGATCTTCATAAATAATCTGTGTTAGGATTTAACATCGCCATTGAATGATATATAATTTTGGAATGTACAAATTTCATACGGCCTGGCGTTCTGGCGGTATTCAATACTTTTATTTACAAATAAATTTATACGGCTATCTGTGGCGTATGTAACGTTATTATTATTATTATTATTATTATTATTTTTTTTTATTTGCGAAATTGCATTCCTGCAATGTACTCGGCATTACAATTGTCACTATCTCAAATTTACTCTGATAACTGGAATTAATTTTAATAATTTATCTGTTAATTACGAAAAAATCATGGGATTCACATTGAAACCTGAAAACTTAATCTCACCATATGGAGAAAAAAAGAACATCGCTGTGGAATAATAAAATGAAAATACGAAGTTGCAAAATCGTAAGCATGATGCTTGATTTTTTGAGCAATAGAACACGGGATTGTGCAAATTCTCCATATGGCGCGCGAGAGGCAACCACTGCTAACAATTTATAAACCCTATTATCCAAGCCGGAGAACTAGAGTATATACTTAACCATTTATTAAGCACCATGTTTAGAACTATTGGTACAGATTCGAGGTGAAAATTTGCGAAAATAAACCTTTGGGATAGAGTTCAACAGTTTTTCAAATGCCCAAAGGACCTTCAGGTATAACAAATGATTCTTAGAATCGTACGATTTGGCCTAAAAGCAATTTATTTACTATACCGCAATCCCAAAGCGTCGCGTCGGCCAGATGGTTTTCTTCTGTTCCATATTGTAAGCCTTATTAATAGCAATAACCCTGAGGTGCTCACAGAATTTCAAGACATTCATTCTAAGATAATGTGTTTTTTTTTTTTTTCAACATTTTCTTTATCGACGTCGCTATCTTATCACGTGAATGATAATCCAAACAGGATATTTATTTTCGAATTAAATATGGCAAACGCGTATGGAAATCTATTTTCTGAATCGTCAACCTTGCTTTTTGTAGCATAGTAAATGTAAATTTCAATTAATCTTATCGCCGAGCCCATCCACGTACATTGCGTCGCATATGAGGGCATGCTAGTTCATACGTACGAGCATATCAACTTGATTACGGACTGAAAGCTCTTCTTCCTCTTCTTCTTCTTTTTCTTGTTCACTTTGGTTGGTGCCCCCTCAGGGTTGCCAACCTGGACACTGGTGGGTAACGACTGAAAGCTCACAATCTCCGATATGGTTCCCAATTCTTCACAATCCTCTTCCAGCTTAAAAAGGCAGACAGATTTTTTCATTCAAAAAAAAAAAAAAAAAAAAAAAGATAGCCACAGCTAATTCCACATTAAATAACCATCGACATATATCTAGATATGGACTGCTGATGCCGTAGGGAAAAAAAGTGTAATCGCCAAAGAGCGAGAGAAGATGATGATTTAGTCACTGAAATGTTAATTATTTACTTCGGGTTGACTCCGATCGCTACTCCGCAGTAGCATTGACCATACGGCCAATGACATTAACGTATATACACGTATATACTAGGGTGTTTCAAATGAAAAAAAGTTTTGATTTTCCGAGGAGCCCAAACTGAAATAGTATGCTTCGATAAAAAAAAAAATTTCTGACGAAAGATGAGAATTTTAGGTTGAGTTTTAGATCCCCCTCAATTGACTTTTGTATTTTTTTTTCCTTTTTTTTTAATTTAAGACAGATTATTTTTGGCAAAAATTTTTTTTTGTACCTACAGCTGTCAGGGGATCATTATGTCTTAAATAAATTTCTCTTAGAATTTTAACTCTTCAGTTGAATCTAATAGGGGAGTTATACAGGGTGGTAACGTGTGTACCTCTTTTACGACTAAAATATGCGTTGCACGAAAAAATGTAATACACAAAAGTTACATGGTTCATAAGACTACACTATGTAGTGCATTTATTTTTTTTATAGGTGGAGGCGCTTCGAAGATCTGAAGGTGAACTATGTTTTTTTAAATGGCTACACTCCATTTTTTAGAGCGTAATATGGTAGAATAGCGAATTCTGAGTAAAAAAATATAGACCCCTAATAGCCCTAAACCTAATAGCTAACGAGTAATTCCACTTTCTTACTCGAACAACCTTATGACAGCTTTCCGCAGGACGGCGATGTTTACGTGACAGTGAGTGACTATTGGCTTATCGCAACTAATGTAAGTGTTTGAATTTATATAAAGTAAAGGTTTAATCTTCAATTTGATATTATGTGAGAAAAATATTCAAGTAATAAAGTGAAATTACTCGTTAGCTATTAGGTTTAGGGCAAATAAAGGTCTATACTTTCTTACTCAGAATTCGCTACTCTACCATATAACGCTATAAAAAATGAAGCGTTCCATTAAAAGAAACAAAGTTGACCTTCAGATCTTCGAAGCCCTTCGACCTATAAAAATATAAATGCACTGCATAGTGTAGTCTTATAAACCATGTAACTTTTGTGTATTACATTTTTTCGTGCAACGCATATTTCGGTCGTAAATGAGGTACACACGTTACCACCCTGTATAACTCCGCTATTAGATTCAACTGAAGAGTTAAAATTCTAAGAGAAATTTATTTGACATAAGTTGATCCCCTGGCAGCTGTAGGCACAAAAAAAAATTTTTGTTAAAATTAATCTGTTTTAAATTTAAAAAAAGGAAAAAAACACAAAAATTGATTGAGGGGGATCTAAAACTAAACCTAAAATTCTCATCTTTTGCCAACAATTTTTTTTTTATCCAAGTTTACTATTTCAGCTTGGGCCTCCGCGGAAAATCAAATTTTTTTTTCATTTGAAACACCCTAGTATATACTAATCTGAAACTAAGAGTGATCTGGTACAGAATAAAAAGGAGCCGCCCGAAGTTTCCACCGAGGCGACGGTGTCGCTCTCCACATTCGAAGATAGAACCTAAGTTTGAGGCATGAAAATTGCAGAAATATGTTTGAGCGAAGTGTTAATGTGGAGTAAACGTCAACCGTCGGTACGTTTCAAAACCATAAGCAAACAGGAAACGAGTTTTGAACGATAACTTACAGCGGTTAAGGACGCAAAAAAAGAAAAAAAAATATTCGTTCGGAAATATAGGTAGGCTCGCTCACTGCCGAGTTGCCCTGGGCAGCGAATGTGCGAAACCAGATAGCCCGATAACTTTAGCTTGAAATTGACGATTTGAAAAAATTAATTTGATCATGCAATTTTTTGACGCACTTAGGTTGTAATGATGGAGTAGAATATGAATGTACAGTTTTAAAACAAAATTTGCGACGGCGAGTACCTTTAATTTTGGTTTTTGCGTTTGGTCGATTTGTAGGCGTATTTTGCATTTCTCGCTGAAAATGGTAAGAACGAAATTTATAGAGAATTGAATTCTCTATCGTTTTTATCCGAACAATTTTTGTGTAAAATAATTATTTATTCTTAATAATCAGCAAAAAGTGTGAAAAATTAAGACATTGGCACAGTTTTTTCAACTTTTGGACCATTTTGCTTCCTCATAGAGGAAGCTTTGTTTTCGTGAAATTTTTTTTTTCGAGATGTTCATGAAAACGTGTTCAGTATGTCTCAAAACACCTAAAAAACACATTTAGAAAAAATGTCCGGATGTATGTGTGTGTGTGTGTGTGTGTGT
This sequence comes from Diplazon laetatorius, assembly GCA_963662125.1. NCBI lineage: Eukaryota > Metazoa > Arthropoda > Insecta > Hymenoptera > Ichneumonidae > Diplazon > Diplazon laetatorius. The sequence continues at coordinate 11,899,439 of OY759153.1, forward strand.
GTGTGTGTGTGTGTGTGTGTGTGTGTGTGTGTGTGTGTGTGTGTGTGTGTGTGTGTGTATGTGTGTAGTAATGGTTAACCGCTCACAACTTGAGAACGGCTCGAGATATCAAGCTGAAATTTGTCACACATGTGAAGGGTTCACGGCACATAGCACAATTTAATTTTTGGAAAAATCTATCAAGTTATTTTGTTTTCACAGCATTTTTTCAAAATTCAAAAAATTATTTTTGGTCTCTAGCTCCCACAATTTTAGAGATATCGAGCTTAAATTCAGTATAATGTTGTACGAGTACAGGGAGATGCTCGATACCGAATTTAGAAAAAATCCACGCTTTGCTTTACTTTTAAAGCATTTTCTAATGTGAAAAAAACGATCTTTACACTCTAACTGGAGCAATTTTTGAGATATCGGACTTAAATTTGGTACGAAGTTGCGCAATTGTCCCAAGAGAAACCCGATTGAATTTGGGCGAAATCCATCAAGCCATTCATATTTTATGGCGTTTTGAAAATTTTCCAAAAATCAATGTAACTGCTCCAGCTTCCATAATTTTTGAGATATCTGGCTGGAATTTAGTACGAAGTTGCACTACCATTGAAAGAGGTTTCGTATTGAATTTGGACAAAATCCAACAAGACGTTCAGATTTTATGGCGTTTTGAAATTTTTCCAAAATTCAATGTAAGTGCTCTAGCTTCCATAATTTTCTAGATATCCGGCTGAAATTTAGTACGAAGTTGCACTATCATCCAAAGGGATTTCCTATTGAATTTGGATAAAATCTAACAAGAAGTTCAGATTTTATGCGAATTATAATTTTTCAAATTTCATATAAATTGCCCCATGTATATTGATTTCGACTCACATCACACTCACAAGGAGCCCTCAACGCCACGAAAGTGAACAAGGGTGCAAAGTAGAACCTTGCACATTGCTTCCTCATAGTTTTGTACCGTTTTTAAATTATTGAGATGTAAAGTAGAATCTTGCTTATGGCTTCCTTATCTTCTTACACATTTGCCAAAGCTTCCTCTATGAGGAAGCCAAAATTGATCGACACATGGTTCCTTATAGAGGAAGCTTTGGCAAATGTGTAAGAAGGAAGGAAGCCATAAGCAAGGTTCTACTTTACATCTCAATAATTTAAAAACGGTACAAAACTATGAGGAAGCAATGTGCAAGGTTCTACTTTGCACCCTTGTTTATTGAAGATACACTACCGTTCCATATTATCAGGACACTTGCCAAGCGCGCTCGCGAAAACAACTTCTGTCTTTGAACGTCGACAACTTCGCGACAAAGAAAGCTAGAATTTTTTTGAAAGCACCATTGGGAAGCTTATGAAAATTTGAATCGATCAATATTTTTTTAATAATATTTCCGTCACTGAGCACTAAGTTAGCGTATAAAAAAGATAGGAAAAAAAATCTGATTTTTCGAAAATTTTATATCATGATTTCAACTCACTGCCGGAGTCAGGAAAATTTTTTTAGGAGATTGAAATTTCTCACACGTAATCTCTGGAACCTTACCTGTAATTCGAGCCCAAAAAGTATGAAAAATCTTCACGGGTTCTTGAGTTATAATAAAAATTGTGCAGACATGCATGGGCCGAGCGCGGGATTTCGATGGCACGCGTTGACGGTCGCGATCGATCCCGCGCTCGGCCCATGCATGCCTGCACAATTTTTATTATAACTCAAGAACCCGTGAAGATTTTTCATACTTTTTGGGCTCGAATTACAGGTAAGGTTCCAGAGATTACGTGTGAGAAATTTCAAACTCCTAAAAAAATTTTCCTGACTCCGGCAGTGAGTTGAAATCATGATATAAAATTTTCGAAAAATCCGATTTTTTTTCCTATCTTTTTTATACGCTAACTTAGTGCTCAGCGACGGAAATATTATTAAAAAAATATTGATCGATTCAAATTTTCATAAGCTTCCCAATGGTGCTTTCAAAAAAATTCTAGCTTTCTTTGTCGCGAAGTTGTCGACGTTCAAAGACAGAAGTTGTTTTCGCGAGCGCGCTTGGCAAGTGTCCTGATAATATGGAACGGTAGTGTAAGTTACACATTTAAATAGCAACGTTATAAAAGACAAAATTCTCCACAACTTTAGTCCGAACCATTTTTCTGTAGGACGAATAGTACACGCCTGGGAACGCAGGCAACACAGAGGCTAGCGGAAGCGACTCAACTCATTTTCCTAATCCGCTGTGTTGACCGGGTTCCCAGACGTGTACTATTCGTCCTACGAAAAAATGGTTCCTACAAAAGTTGGAGAGAAATTTGTCCTCTATAACTTAGCCATTTCAATGTGTCACTTATTTTCAATAAAAATGATCCAAAAGTTGAAAAAACTGGGCCAATGTCCTAATTTTTCACACTTTTTGCTTATTCTTGACAATAAATAAAAAAAAAATTGAGTGTGTGGGAATCACACACGATGGAAGTGAATACTTGTATGCATTTCGCTAGCGCGGTAAATTATTTCTGCCGATGATTCCAGAGAGAAAGAGAAAGAGAGAGAGAAGGGGAGGAGAGGAAGAGAGAAAGAGAAAGAGAGTGAGAAGGGGAGGAGAGGAAGAGTCAGTGATCGAATTATGAATTAACAAGGAAGTCGAAAGTAGCCTGCACGTTGATATTTGTGTTTTCAAAAATGTTTTTTATTTATTAACGGGAGGGGGGGGGGGGCATAAGGGCTGGAGGGTAGACGTCTTTTTTTATAAATATGGATAGAGCAAATTTACCCAAATCTTTTGAACATTATTAAGTATTATTTCGATAACATCCTGTAATCTTTTAATAAGAAAATATCGACGAACAAGCCGGTGACAAAGCTTTTCCAAAAACGTCTTTGGAAAAAAAACGATTTGCAGTGTTGACTATATCTCAGCTGAAAATTATCTAAAATCAAAGACCATTTAAATGTAGTCAAAATATCATGAAATCCTCCCCCCTACGTTCTCTGATTATTATTTTTTAATTTTCAAATTGTTGGTGGTTATCGAAAGTGAGAACTGCTATTTTTTATGAAAAATGACCACGAAATTTTCACTTTAAATGACCACCGAAAATTTAAGAATGAAAAAAAAATCAGAGACCGTAAAGGGGAGGATTTGATGATACTTCGACTAAATTTAGATGATCGTTGATTTGAGATAATTTTCAGCTGAGATACAGTTATTACCGCAAATAGTTTTTATCCAAAGACAATGTTGGAAAAGCTTTGTCACCGGCTTGTTCTTCGATATTTTCGCATAAAACAATCACAGAATGTTATCGAAATGATACTTAATGATGGGTAAAAGGTTTGAATGAATTATCTCTATTTATTTATTTATGAAAAAAATCGCAGAAGTGTTTTTTCTTACGCTCCAGCCCTTACCCGCCATTTGAGAGGATCCCAAACGTTCCGCGGCCGCAACAAGTGCGAGAGAGATAGCGCCATGGGCGCTCGCGGCGGAGCGAGAGAGAAGGTGGCCCAAACGTTCGGGATCCTCTTGAGATCCACGTTCTCTCTCGCTCCGCCGCGAGCGCCCATGGCGCTATCTCTCTCGCACGAGGTCTGTCCGTACTATCGCACGTATACTCCAGGTATACTGCCGATGACGAGGCACGCGATCCTGCCCCCTCTCTGCATTGACTCGCTCGCTCTCACTCGCATACCCACAGCTTACGCATCATTCTCGCCCCCTCTCTCTTCTTTCATTCCTTCATTCTCTTGTCCCGTCCTACAACGCGCCGGCTGGCGAGCCGATCCTGTGTCGTTTAAGAAGTATTCACTTCAATTAGTTTACAACAAAATTCTTTTTATGAAAAAGATGGATGGAATTTAATTCTCTATAAATTTTGTACTTACCATTTTCAGCGAGAAATGCAAAATACGTCTGCAAATCGACAAAACGCAAAATCAGTTTTGGCTGGCTCATAGAGGAAGCTTTGGCAAATGTATAAAATGAGAAAGCCATGTGCAAGGTTCTACTTTCCCCCTTTTTTTTTACTTTTGTGACGTTGAGAGCACCATGTGAGTGTAATGTGAGTCGAAATCAATATACAGATGCACATCGGGCAATCCGTGTCAAATTTGAAAAATTATAATTCCCATAAAATCTAAACGTCCCGATGGTTATCCCGATGGAATATCACAGTTAGATATATGACATCACTGACTTTTTCATAGAAAATGCAATTCTCTACAAGATTGTTTATGTGAACTTTTGGTTTATATAGCGTTGCTTAAGGGGACTAGGCAGCGAGAATAGACCAAAAATGCGATAAAATTCAAATGGCATTTGTAAAGAAACGAAACAACGTACATGAATTTTCTTTTTTGCAATGTTTCTATTGACATTTCGGCTATTAAATTAGCAGGTCGCAGCTTGAAAAATATAAATATTCAAAGGAGATACGGGGTGATAAAGATGGCGACCAGTTTCACGCATTGCTTCAGCTTAACCACGATTCCGGGTGGCCGATTCCAGTTTCGTCGAATTTTCAAACGCCATTCTCTTCGAACATGTTCCTCCACCAAGTGAACCAAAAATTTTTGAAAAACCATGAAAATTACGAAAATGGCGGCGAAAATTCGAAAAAAATCGAAAAACGGGAAATTTTTTGACATTTGATGTAATAACAATAATAAAAAATTAATTTCTTTCCATAGAGTTTGGTTCACTAGAGAACATTTATAGCTTTATTTTGAAAAAAAAAACAAGGTGATATCTTTAACCGTTCTCGGGTCTACGGACTCCGTGCTCGGCTAGGCGCGGCGCGCCAGCCGTGTACGGAGTGTTTTTTCTCTCCTGAGCTCAATTTTGCGAATTTTTTAGTCTGCTTTGTACCAGAATATTCGGAAGAGATTGCAGTAACAGAATGTGACAAAAAATGAAAATGAAAAAATTCGCATTTTCTCGCTGCCTAGTCCCCTTAACCAGCGTTTTGACGGGAAGGTAAAAATGCATCGATTTTCTCATAGTTTTATTTCTTTCTGTCCCAACTCTAGATGAACAACGCTATATAGACCAAAAGTTCACATAAACAACGTTGTAGGGAATTTAATTTCTTATGAAAAAGTCAATGACGGCATGCTATCTGTGATAATTGACGTGTGGGTAAGCTCGAAAGTCAGGAAATGTTAAAAACCGCGGAGGTTTTTTATTTTTGAAAATTATCGCTAATTTAAAAATTAGCGTAAATTATCACAGTTAGATATATGCCGTCACTGACTTTTTTATAGAAAATTCGATTCTCTGCAACATTGTTTATGTGAACTTTTGGTCTATATAGCGTTGTTTAACCAGCGTTTTGACGGGAAGGTAAAAATGCATCGATCTTCGTATCGTTTTATTTTTTTCTGTCCAAACGTTGCATAAACAACGCTATATAGGTCGAAAGTTCACATAAACAATGTTGTAGAGAATTAAATTTCCTATAAAAAAGTCAGCGACGGCATATATCGAACTTTGATAATTTCCCCGTGGAAAAGCTTGAAAGTCAGGAAACGTTGAAAACCGCGCCGACTGGTAGGCGTTCGGCATATTGTACGTTCGCTACAATCTGATCCTGGATTTTTAGCGTTCGGGACATTGTCATACGAAGCATTGCGCGTTCACAATTTTGATCTTTCCCAACATTGCTAATTCTGAATTTCAAGCACCGACCGTGGAAGCTAGAGCACTTACGTTGATTTTTGAAAAATTTCAAAACGACATAAAATATTTATGGCTCGATGGATTTTGCCCAAATTCAATCCAAAACATCTTTTGATAATAGTGCAACTTCGTGCAAAATTTTGATCCGATATCTAGAAAATTGCGCCAGCTAGAGTGCGCACACCGTTTTTTTACACCTTTTGAAATTTCTTAAAACAAAAGCACTCCATGGATTTCTTTCAAATTCAGTAACAAGGATCTCCCCGTAGTCGTTAAACATTATACTGAATTTGAGCTTGATATCTCTAAACTTGTGGGATCTAGAGGTCGAAAATAAATTTTTGAATTTTTTTTTAAATCGCGTAAAAACGAAAGATCTGCATGGATTGTTCTAAACATTAAATTGTGCTATGCGTCGTGAACCCTGTACATGTGTGTACAGGGTTCATACACACACGCACGCACGCACGCACATACATCCGGACATTTTTTCTGAATGTGATTTTTAGATGTTTTGGGACATTTTGAACACGTTTGACTGAACATCTCGAAAAAAAAAATTTAAGAAAACAAAGCTCCCTCTATGAGGAAGCAAAAACAAGATTGCATCGAAAACCTTCATTAACACTTTGTTCATGACAATATTTAGATACGTATGAAAAAAAAAGATTTTATTGGAGCATATTTATTGACACATCCGTCAGTTGAGAACTGCATATATGAAAAACAAGGAGACTTGAGATCGAACTCAAAATTTTACGATTACAAGTCCTCAGTGTATCCACTAGTACGGAAAGTCCTTTCATTTAATAGCGAAAGAAAACGCTTATGTTCATCTTGGTGCATCTTGATTAACAGCCTTTGCAGCCTGTTATAATTCAAGGATAGGGTTATTTTTAAAAGTATATCGTTGAACAAGAATTATCTGTCAGGTACACCGAAACTTTCGGATGCATTTATCAATTACATATGGTTAACATAAATAACAAGGTTGGGTAGGCTGGAGGCGATGACAGAATCATCCTGTTCCGCACGCGACCTTACCCTACCTGGAGCGCCTTTAGCGGATAAAATGAAAACGTTTCCAGATTTCGATAGCAGCATACCCCAACAACACAAGTTTCAAGGCCTCTGTATGTATCTACATATGTATATGTCGAGATTAATAACAGTGAGCAAAGAAATAATATAAATCTAGTTTTTTTTAGCTAAAAGGTTATATAAAAACATTATGGACCTTGCTGGATACTATGGCAAGAGTACGGTTTCCGTGGCACCGCAATCCAATGATTTTTTCTTGCAAAACACCTCAAATAAATCGAACAAATAAGAATATCCATTTTCGATGCCTCGATGAGTTTTCGAGATATCGATTTTTTTTGCGTCCATATCGATTTTTCTTTTTTGCAATACAATTTTCGTGGCGACGCAATCTAGTGGTCGATTTCGGTATATTTCGACGTCTTGAGCAAAAAAAAAAAAAAATCAATAAAAAAGATAACAATAGAAAGAATGCGAAATTTCGATATCTCGTCCAGATTTCGCGATAGCGAATTTTTGTGTCCAAATTAAAAATTTTGTTGTGAAAAAATTAAAAATGACGATTATCGGTCTGGTTACTTGTTGAGGAATATTCACAAAAGCACGATAGTACCAAACTAAAATAAACTACTATCGTAAACTAACCAAAGAACCCAAAGAACCCAAAAAACCTGACAAGACCGAATCTTGTGAGGTTGAAGTTGTTTACTTTGCATAAGCCTCTTTTTTTATTCAATTTAGTTAGCTTAGTTTAGGAGTTCATTATAGTTCAGTTGGATACCAAAATTCTTTATTTTTGCTTCTTTGCTTAGTACGTCGAAATCTATCGAAATCGTATAGAAAATACTGAAAAATTCCATGTCTCGAAAACTCATCGACACACATATGAGACGTTTTTCCTGAACTGTTCTAACTTTTGTGAGTCATATTTTCTGATACTTATAGCCTTTAATTTTACGGTTTTTTTTGGTCTATATGACAAGGTCACCCACAAATATTTTTTAGACCTCTGCGATCATAGCTTCTCAAGCTACAGGTGTGAAAGTTCGGAAAATATCCTTTTTTTCCGCTTGCACCGGTACCTTCGAGTGGCGGTAACTCTCTTTCTAAAAATATCTCAAATTTTAACGGGTGATTGGGAATGCGGTTGTTAGGCTCGTTCAGAATATCAAATTTGTTTACGAAACTGTTTTATTTTCCATAAATAAATTACAAAGTCAAATGTTTCATCGACTTTTTCCTTTGCTTTTCCGGCACTTTTGATTTTTTCGAAAATATTTTTAAGCAAAAGCTTGGATTTTTTCGCGTCGAAAAAATATTTTCTTGATCATCGAACTCGGAGATGTGGGAGTCCGATACGGTTCAATCCGAGCGAAGATCCTGTTCGCGGGCTCGGTTAGCCCGTAACTCCGTTTCTAAAAAAAATCAAAATGACATTCTAAGAGGGGGATTCAGGAAGGTGATTCTTTGTGCTTTTTTGTATCATCTAATCTATTTGTGGAAAATATTTGTTTTTTTCTTTATAAACAAATTACGGAGTGAAATGTTGAACAATTTTTCTGCTCGGATCGACTCATATAACTCGGACACTTCCCTCCGAGTTTCATGATAAAAAAAATGTTTTTGATGAAATAGAAAGCCAAGCTTTCTTTTAATAATTGTTTCGAAAAAATTCGTAGACGCCCGAAGAGAAAAAAAATTGCTTATACACATTTTGCTCAGTAATCTCTTTATGGAAAATGAAACATTTTTCTAAAAACCACTTTCCGAATCACTCGTTAAAAGTAAAAAAAATTTACCTTCTCGATATTATTACCGCTCGATATAGAAGTTTAACTGAGGTAATTTTACAGGCAGGAAATTTCGAGTTAACGCTGTGTCGGCTCGATTAACGAGTCTGTTATGCGGTTCAACATCCGTCGTGGCGAGGTGGCACATATAACATGTACAAAGAAGAGTTAGCACTGCTGCTAATATGGAGTTTAGCGATTCACCGAGGCACCTGCGGCGATCTGAAGAAGATTGCACACCAACCGACCAACATCCTCGTCGACTATTCAGCCTATCGTCACATCTCTATCGTCCACTTCAACGTACCGGAAAATACTGTGTCTGCTCTCTTCAAGTGAGAAAACATTTCTCACTATTCCATTTGATATATATATGAGCGATTCCACGTGACTTCAGCCACTAAAAAAAAATTTTCCACAAATAATTTAAAAAAATTTAGGTATTTTATTGCAATATATTCACCAAGTGACGATTTAAATTTTTTTTTTTACGGTTTTATCGTTAATTAACGTTTTTTCTAATTTTTCCATTCAAATGGCTGTATCTTTGGCAGGGTTTGACGTATTTGCATTTGTAAAAAACGAGAATGTGCGTCTTTTTATGGCCTTCCCGAAAAGAATTACTTTCGATTTTATTGAGCAAGTTGAACGTCCGTTTCAGGGAAAAATATGCAAAAATATTTTTTTTCTCGAAAAGTGCATTTTTAATTTTTTTTTTTTTCAAAATTTCGCCAAATTCTGAATACGAAAAAAGAATTTTTGGTATTCTTTATATCGTGGGATCGGTAATCGGTAATGCATAATTTTACCGATTTTATTAATAGATTTTTTTCAGTTTGATTTTTTTTTTCATGCGCTCCAGTCGCTTTACGCGAGTCGAGAAGCCTCCCTGAAAGAGAAATGAATGATAATCAGTGCTCGTTGAATCGCGTAGAGCGAAAAAATCCAACTGGAAAAAAATCTATCCAGTCCTCATTATTTGCTTTAAACCCTGAAAAAATCAATTTGTTACGGCGTTTAAAGCAAATAATGAGGACTGAATGGGTGGAAAAAATTTTTTTTTTTCTAATCTGTGAGATTAGAAAAAAAAAATTTTTTTCTAATCAAAATAAAACGATAAAAAAATCGATGCATTCTTACCTTCCCGTCAAAACGCTGGCTAAACAACGCTATATAGACCAAAAGTTCACATAAACAATGTTGTAGAGAATTGAATTTCCTATAAAAAAGTCCGCGACGGCATACATCTAACCTTGATAGTTTACGCGTGGGAAAGCTCGAAAGTCGGGAAATGTTGAAAACCCCGCCGACTGGTAGGCGTTCGGCATATAATACGTTCGCTACAATCTCATTCGGAGTTTTGCCCTTTCTGAACATTTTCATTCGAAGCATTGCGCGTTCGGGTTTTTGCCCTTTCTAAACATTGCTCGTTCTGGATTTCGACCCCAACCCACACACTGCAATGGAGTTGACACGTCAGCCAAACTCCGTTGGTGAAACGTTAACATAGGGACGCAACCTACATTAGCTCCAGTGCGCATTCGAACGTATTCATTCGACGTTATCCGCACTGTCCCGGGTTGCCCCGCGTCCCGAATTGCCCCGGTCTCCCCTACATTTCACTACAGAGTCATAAAATGAATGAAAAATCGGCCGTGGAAGATCCATGAATGCACAAAATTTTTGTATGCCATGTAATCCCACTCCGATTAATCGCATTGCAAGAATGATTCTGCGATTAATTTCGTATGCTTTATCAATAAATGAACAGCTCGGAACAAAAACTTTATCGCATTCTTTACACGTAATCACAATTTTGAAACCTAAGCCACGATTTCCTGTTTCGGTGAATTTCACATCGGACCTGCACTTTTTACAAACAACTATACTTGAGAAATTGCTATAAACACTGTCAAAGAGTCTATCATCCTGTATCCAACACTAGGATTCACTTCAATGTCATCTGAATTATTTGCGGATAATTTCTTAGCAGACGTACCAACGTTCTCACTGGGCTGCTCCATTTCAAAGCGATTTAACGGACGCCGCCGCTTTAAAATGCTTGGTCCATCTGTTTTGGATTTCCGTCCTCTTTTGCCTTTTTGCGCCGAATAAACTGGCTTCTTATCATCACTCATATTGTTAACAAGGATAGGTTATCCGTAAAAACCACTGTAGTCAATAAAGTAATTCATTGCAGCAGAAAAACTAACGAAAACAAAAAGAAGCGTCCACGCGTGGCGTCGTTTTTCAGCTGACTGACCCACACATACAGCTGTATTGATGAACTAGCACTTCCTAACGACCTTTTGGGGAACCATTGGAGTCCTCAGGCCCCGTCGGTACATGAATGCAGAGGGTAAGAGTCGTAAAAAGGGGGCACAAGGAAGCCCGCCGCGGCAGGTAGGAAATGCGCTCGTCGCCCGCTCCGAACGCTTTGACACTACAGCGGATTGGACAGGGAAATTTTTTTTTTCACTATTCTACCGTTTGAATAATGTTTTTAGAACCCTAAAGTGTACTTTAAGCAAAAAAAATCGATTTTTTGAAAATCCTAGACTGGCCAAACCCCTTAACCCAATGAGCACTTAGCTATAGATCTATGAGGGACGATGCATGCACTCTAAGCATGTATGACACATGTGTCAAAAAATCATCCTGAGAATTTTGAATTTTTCACAGCCAGTGGTTTTATAATTTCGAAAAAAAATTGCATAATTTCAAAACGAATAAGCTCCTCGCTTGGCAGTTATAGATATATGAAATTTAACATGTCCTTATGGTAAATGGGCACATTGCGGCAAATGTGAACGATAAACGTACATAAATAAAATCAAAAGAATTTTGAGAAAAAAAATCCAGTGTATGGAATAGAGATTGACGATAAGGGTCCACGAAAAAATGCCGATCGATCGTCCTTCGAGTTATCGAGAAATCTGGAAAAAGTATATCAAATTATCCTCCTTTGAAGTTTTTCGGCCATGTGATTGCTGATACGTGGCACTGTTGCCGTGCACGCCGTTTGACGTGCGTTCAATCTTCGTTATCTCGAAATTCGCTCGGGAAATTTACTGTCCTCGAGCGCGCACCGGCCCGGAGCATAGTAACCAGAATTACTAACCCTAGAGAAACAATCTCACATAGGTTCATCGTATCTAGCAGATAATTTTCACAATTTTTGAAGTGAATACTTCTTAAACGACACAGGATCGGCTCGCCAGCCAGCGCGTTGTAGGACGGGACAAGAGAATGAAGGAATGAAAGAAGAGAGAGAGGGGAAGAGAATGATGCGTGAGCCGTGGGTATGCGAGTGAGAGCGAGCGAGTCGCCCCCCAGCCAGCCGCGTGTAGACCGGACGAGAGAATGAAGGAATCGGAGAAGAGAGAGAGAATAATACGTGGGCCGTGTGTGTGCGAGTGAGAGCGAGCGAGTCAACGCAGAGAGCGTGCCTCGTCATCGGCAGTATACCCGGAGTATACGTGTGTTAGTACGGAGAGACCTCGTGCGAGAGAGATAGCGCCATGGGCGCTCGCGCCGGAGCGAGAGAGAACTCGGCCCAAACGTTCGCGATCTGAAGGGGCGGGTAAGGGCTGGAGCGTAAAAAAAACACTTCTGCGATTTTTTTCATAATTAAATAAATAGAAATAATTCATTCAAACCTTTTACCCATCATTACGTATCATTTCGGTAACATTCTGTGATTGTTTTATGCGAAAATATCGAAGAACAAGCCGGTGACAAAGCTTTTCCAACAATGTCTTTGGAAAAAAACTATTTGCGGTGTTAATCTCAGCTGAAAAATATCTGAAATCAACGTTCATCTAAATTTAGTAGAAGTATCATTAAATCTTCCCCTTTACGGTCTCTGATTTTTTTTTCATTCTTAAATTTTTGGTGGTCATTTGAAGTGAAAATTTCATGGTCATTTTTCATGAAAAATAGCAGTTTTCACTTTCAATGACCACCAAAACTTTAAAAATGAAAGAATAATAATCAGAGAACGTAGGGGGGAGGATTTCATGATATTTTGGCTCCATTTGAATGGTCCTTGATTTCAGATAATTTTCAGCTAAGATATAGTTAACACTGCAAATCGTTTTTTTTCAAAGACGTTCTTGGAAAAGCTTTGTCACCGGCTTGTTTGTCGATATTTACGCATTGAAAGATTACAGGATGTCGTCGAAATAATACTTAATAATGTTCAAAAGGTTTGAGTAATTTGCTCCATCCATATTTATAAGAAAATATGTTTACGCTCCAGCCTTTACGCCCCCCCCCTTAATAAATAAAAAAAATTTTGGAAAACACAAATATCAACGTGCAGGCTACTTTCGACTTTCTTGCCAATTCATAATTCGATTACTGACTCTTCCTCTCCTCCCCTTCTCGCTCTTTCTCTTTCTCTCTGGAATCATCGGCAGAAATAATTTATCGCGCCAGCGAAATCCATACAAGTATTCACTTCCATCGTGTGTGATTCCAACACACACTCAATTTTTTTTCTGATTTCTTACTTTTAACGACTCTTATTAACTTTTTTTAGAGAGACACATATACAGCTTGACGGCCCCAATGTTCGATACTTTTTTCGGACCAAACGAATAATAGTATATTATGACACTAGTACGAAAATTTTTTTTCTGACGAGTGTGAGTTTGCAGAACGAGCCGAAGGCGAGTATTGCAATCACACGAGTCCAGAAAACGTTTTTCGTACGAGTGTCGTACGAATTTTTATGTCCCAAGGTCCGTAAATGCGGTTTGAAGCGAACGTAGTGAGCGTAAAAATATCACAAAATGGCGGAGTTATACTGGTTCTCCCGGCGGCTTTTTTTTCAGTAGTCACAATATTTTCCAAAATAAGAGTCTGACATCAAAACGGGTGATTGAATATCGTTTTAGAAGAGTTAATCTTGAGATTAAGGAAAGGACTTTTTTTCGGGCAAATGGCAGGTATTTGAACGTTTTTTGACTTTTTTGTCCCATTCTTCGCTAGTTTTTGATAAATGAAACGAGAACATTAGAGATAAAATTTATAAAAATATTATCAGAACAAAAGTTTCAAATAAATTTTCGAACAAAGAACTTCTATAATAGTTAATCTTACGATCGAAACTCAAATTTGTATGAATTTCCCTAAAACTCATAAATTAAATAAAAATTTTCCGAATTATTAATCAAAAACTGTTAAAATTGGCGTGCATTGAAGTTCGACGATGAATATCTTTTAAACGCTAAATTCAATCGAATATTCATAAGAGACCATTTTTGTAGAGCAGCGAACTTTCTACAAAACTAAGTATTGCGCCTTCCATAATGATTTTTTGTTAACGAGTTACAAAATTCATATGTCACGCTGTCCGTAAAAGTGCGGTTTTATGCTCACTTCGTTCGCTTCAAACCGCATTTACGGACCTTGTGACATAAAAATTCGTACGACACTCGTACGAAAAACGTTTTCTGGACTCGTGTGATTGCAATACTCGCCTTCGGCTCGTTCTGCAAACTCACACTCTCCAGAAAACATTTTTTCTTACTAGTATCATAATATACTATAAAAAGTCGATTTTTTATACCCCTCAGGTGACTCAGTCCCCTTAACGAGATTTCGTTGGCCCGTATCATTGGCAAGAGTTATTCACAAGTTCCGAAATTTTAGTTTTAATGGTATCAAAGTTACAGCACTAGAAAACATTTATTAACCGTTCCCATCGAGCGATAAAGCAATAACCAAACAACAAATGGTTATACATTTTTTTTATTCTTTTCGCAGATTTACAGCAAAAGAGGAAAAAACAGGTGGGATCGGGAAATGTATGTCCCGAGATATCTCGGTTCACTTAAAGTCCGGTAGTATACCGCTGGTTAATCCGGATGGCTCTAAAACTGCCGCCAAGTTGTTGAAGAAGCGACGATATTCCCACAGCGTGACAATGACCAGTGCAGGCGATGAATATTCTGTCAAGGTGTCTACACCGGCACCAGGCGATTGGTACGCAATTGCTTTTCGATCGTGGACCGATCCCGATACGGAACAGATAACCCAGCAAGGTTTGAATCACTCATTCGACAGCCATATCTATCCTGCTTCGCTTTATCTACATTTTATATCGCTGAATCTCGGATATTAATTATTACCATGTTTATTCATTTATTCGTGATAAATTAAAGAATCTAAAACATTAAGGGACTAGGCAGCAAGAATAGGCCAAAAATGCGATAAAATTCAAATGGCATTTGTGAAGAAACGAAACAGCGTACATAAATTTTCTTTTTTGCAATTTTATTGACATTTCGGCTATCAAATTCGATGGTCGCAACTTATAAAATATAAATATTCAAAGGAAATACGGGCTGACAAAGATGGCGCCGCGTGTCACGCATTGCTTCCTCTTAACCACGATTCCGGGTGGCCGATTAAAGTTTCGGCGAATTTTCAAACGCCATTCTCTTCGGAAAATGTTGATCCACAGATTAAACCTGACATTTTTGAAAAACCATGAAAATTACGGAAATGGCGACGAAAATTCGAAAAAAATCGAAAAACGGACGACATTTTTTAACATTTGTTGTAATAACAACAATAACAAATTAATTTTTTTGCATAGAGTTCGGTTCACTTTGTAGAGAACAGTGAACAGCTTTATTGAAAAAAAAACAAGGTGATATCTTTAACCGTTCTTGAGTTATCGTGGTTAAGTTAGCGCAAAATGCTGTTTCGAGATAAACGCGTTTAAAGTTCTGGCACCGCTACGGACTATCTGCTCGGCTAGGCGCGGCGCGCCAGTCGTGTACGGAGTGTTTTTTCTCTCCTGCGCTCAATTTTGCGAATTTTTTAGTCTGCTTTGCACCAAAATATTTGGAAGAGGTTGCAGTAACAGAATACGATTTTTTTTTTTAAATTCGAATTTTCTCGCTGCCTAGTCTCCTTAAACAGAATCCGGGAATCGGGATTATTCGTGGAAATTCCCATGATCATGTAATTCTGAACCGCGGAGTTGGGGTCGATGGACTATCTTAATATTCGATTGATATCCAAATTCTCTGGTTCTATGAGGTTAACTCTACTGTAATGTAAGAAAACTGACAAAAAATTTGTAACTTGTTGGGCGGTGGTCAGGGAATGGGGCAAACAAAAATAAGATTGCGCGCAACGACGAAAAATCGTCATTGAGTCTAGGTTGAAATTTGGCAATACTGTCGATTGATTATTCCGTGTAATTATTCTCATAAGTGAGAATAATCGCCTCGTGCTAAGAGAGAAAATAAAGAATTATGAGAAACTGTGAAATGATGAGTTGAATATGTTCTCGATGGATCATTGTAACGAATCTGTTACAGGTTTGGGAGCGTCTTGCGATACCGTTCTAGATGCCGAACTCTCAATCGAGCGGCCTGGGTCATTTGCCCTGATTGGAGATAGCAATGAGCGAATTGTCGAATTAAACAAGAGTCGAGATTCATCGGTGATGCAATTCCTCATGTTCGGGGATTCCGAACCGGCAAACTTAACACTGACGTCGTCGTGCGGTTCGAGTTGCAACGTATCTGTGAGCGTAACAACTGCGGAAACTCTCGGTGATCTCTTAATGAACGAGACGAAGGCCTATCTGCCGTTCAGGCCGTACACCAATTCTTTTCATTACTTGACAATGCGTTTACTGTCGGGCGAGGGCTCTGCGATTTCGGTGATTTTCCCGAATAAATCCGATACGAATAATACCAAAATTCTGACCAAACAAGTCACCTTGATGAAAAAATCTCTGCCAGATTTTTTTTTTATCGACTACGAGTATCTAACGGGGAATTCATCGAAATCCGGTCCGATAAATGTAACCGCCGATGGTATCACCGTCCTCAACTTCGAAGTAGGCCCGATTTCCGACGTCGGTGGAACTCTCAGCGTTGGAATCAAACTTGTGGATAACCATCGGAAGAACGTCGTTATTTTTGGCTGCATTTCAATAGGTTCTTTTTCATATTTCGAACTATTTCGGCAAGATATATCTATCGGTCCATTTCGTATCAGCTCGACATATGACCGTTATTTTCTCGAATTTAGCCAAATAGTAATTGAATTATTGTTACAATTTGCAGAGACATCAAGTGTTTTAAAAATTTTTTTTTGTAGATTCTTCGCCCTCCTATGATAATTTTTGCTTTCTCATAGAGGAAGCTAGGTGCGTGTGCGTGTGCATTCCTGTGTGTGTGTGTGTATTTAAGTGTTTGTGTGTGCGTGCGTGTTCAGAGCCAAAACTGCAAGTTGCAACTTGCAATTTGCTTTCTCTGAATCGTAGGTAGTAAAAGACGATTCCTCTATGAGAAAGCCAAAGATTATAGAAAAATAAATTACCCGCATCGAGGAATCTGCGTTTACTATCTACGTATCAGAGCCAAAAATGTATGAAAAAATGCTTCCCCATGGGGGAATCTTCACTCACTACCTACGATTCAGAGCAAGCAAATCATCGCACGTTTCAACTTGTTTTAAAACATTTCTATAGACCAAAGAAAGGCTAATTTAAAGTATTGATGAATGTGTTGCCGAAATTGCCTTGGGTTTGACATGACAAAAGTCTTGACTCCTCCACTAGATCTGTGTGCTTGCTGTGTGTTGGTTGCGCGTTTCGTTCGATTCATGATTAAAAATTGGAGAGCTGTCAGCCGGTGAATTGTCAAACATAGCACACTTATCTTTATCTGTACTTTCAATTACTCCCATAAATTTTCCCAGATTTATTACACAGTTCAAATAGATTTTTTTTGTTGGTAAAGAATTAGTTTCCGTCGTACGAAACCTTTTTTATTCGCTGAAAATGAAAATGAAAATGAAAAAAAAACCCAACGTAATTTCCGCTTCGAGTCAATCGAAAGCTAAATACATTCGGAAGCATTGAAAAATAGATTTTTTTTGTTCATTTCAAATCTTATTACACTACCGTCCGGAAATATCAGGGCACTAACCGCGCGCGCTGCCAAGAATCACCCCTGTCTTTGAACGACGATAACTCGGCGACAAAAAATGCTATAATTGTTCTCTTCTAACGGCTGGGAAGATTGCGAAATTCTGGACATAACAGCTTGCGTTTGATAATATTCCCATGGCCTAGTACTGAGATGTCATGTGAAAATCATTGGAAAAAAATGTGCATTTCTTCGAAATTTTCTTCCTCGACTTCAATTCGCTGCCGAATCTAGAAAAAAAATTTCATCGATACAACATTTTGTATCGAGATTCTTCGAAATCTCACCGTCATTTTGAGCCCAAAAAACAAAAAATCTCTTCGGGTTTTTTAATGATTAAGAAAACTGTGCAGACGTGCATCAAGGCTCGAGGTTGGGCTCGAAATTCCGAACGAGGAATGTCCGGAATGGCCAAAATTTGGAACGCGCTATGTCGCGGACTTTTTTGTAGGAAATTGAATTCTCTACAACATTGTTTATGTAAGCTTTTGGTCTGTATAGCGTTGTTTAGCTAGCGTTTCGGATGAAAGATAAAAATGTATTGATTTTCTTTAATGAAGGCGGCCGCGACCGTCGACTCGTGCGATCGATGGGGCACCGTCGATTGATGCAAGTCTGCACCGTTTTCTTAATTACTCAAGAGCCCTTTAACATTTTTCATGTTTTTTGGGCTTAAAATGACGGTGAGATTTCGAAGAATCTCGATACAAAATGTTGTATCGGTGAACATTTTTTTCTAGATTCGGCAGTGAGTTGAAGTCGAGGAATAAAATTTCGAAGAAATGCACTTTTTTTTCAATGATTTTTACATGACATCTCAGTACTAGATCATAGGAACATTATCAAACGCAGGCCGTTGTATCCAGAATTCCGCAATCTTTCCAGCCGTTAGAAGAAAAAAATTATAGCATTTTTTGTCGCCGAGTTATCGTCGTTCAAAGACAGGAGTGATTCTTGGTAGCGCGCGCGGTTAGTGGCCTGATATTTTCGGACGGTAGTATCTGCATTAGATTGTTTGTGGCTGTGTAGTTCTCCCATTGTCTCATATTGTTATATACTTATTGCCTCGATCCAGGTTACTATGCGAGCATAACGCCCGGAGGTGGCTGCATAAGGAAGCAGTCCTCCTCGACGACGGGTCCGGATCTATGGTCCCGCACCAGCGAACCCTCGCTAGTTCACATTCCATATCCAGAACCGGGAACGTGGCACCTAAGCTTGAAGGCTTTCAACGTAACCGAGCCGTGTTTCTGTTTGGACAACTGCACAATTACCCCGTGCGATAACTGCACATGCCTGAACGAAACAACGGAAAAAGTGGAAATCAGCGTAGGATCATCGCCGTGTATCGAAGGACGTTGCAGTTCCAACGGCCGTTGCGTTCATTACATGAGCGATGGGTTTGTCTTTTCGGCTTGTCATTGCACCGGCGGCTATCGTGGCTTCGATTGCGCGGATGACAGTTACGTTCTCACCGGAGGTGGAATTATCATTCGTCTTCTCATGCTTACATTGAGCAATCTCGCGTTACTCGGTTCGATTTACGCTGCTCTGCGTCGTAAATATTACACCGAAGCAATTGTTTACACCGCGGTTATGTTCTTCTCGACGCTCTATCACGCTTGCGAGGCCGGCGAGGATCATCACAATTTTTGTCTGATAAAACTCAGCGTGTTGCAATTTTGCGATTTTTTCAATGCCCTACTGTCAATCTGGGTGACGCTCGTGGCTATGGCGGCTTTTGGACCGAGAACGACGGGCTTTTGTCAGCTCACCGGGGCCATTGTGCTCGCTCTGGGTTCCGAACTCGATCGCACGGCTCTGTGGGTCTTTCTTTTACCCGCCGTTACCGGATGCTTACTCGTCTGCATCTCGTGGGGTATGCGTTGCAAGGCCCGGAAAAGTTTTTCTTATCCAGCACATCCGTACAGAAATTATCATCTCCCAGCTGGAATTTTCATCGTTATTCTGGGTCTCGTTTGTTACGCATTTTTTCAAACTCGTCGCAATTATCACATTGTTCATAGTCTTTGGCACGTTTGCGTGGCCGTGGGGGTCGTACTACTGCTGCCACCGAGGAACTCGATGAAATAACATTCGCCGAACTTATCGCGGTTACGCCCACGACGGTCGTGCATTTCGTAACGTTGACGAAGATCTCTCTCATCCATTCTCCAACATTTACACTAGCGAGACGTTATTTCAGCTAAGATTTCCAGCCACGCGCATCTATCATCCATGCACAATGAGTGATCAACCATCGTACGAAATTAATACTCGATACAACTTTTATGAACATTTTTTTCGTCGTCGGATTATCGTTTGATAGACAACTCTCCGATGCGTTTATGGAAATCTAGTCACGAAAGTGTATATATATACATATATATATATATATATATATATATATATATATATATATATGTATATATATACACTTTCGTGACTAGATATATATATATATATATATATATATATATATATATATATATATATATATATATATAATATATATATATATTAGAGTAGTCGTTAAAAAATCGATTTCAATTCTTTGCCCCGAAATCGAAAGTTTACCTCGTAAAACTAAAGTTATCGAAATTTGAGCCCCTTAGCATAATGCTAAGGTGTGCCTCTAGAATTTTTATTATTAATTTGTTGCAACTTTTTTTTTTTTTTTTTTTTTTTTGAAGTTGAACAATCTTCAGTTGATCTCAAAGAGAACAAGTTCCCCAAATTACAGCTCTCTATCTCCATATTAAGGCGTGCTCGTGAATTTTTTAAAAATTTTTTTATTAACTTGGATTTAAAAAAAAATTTTTTTCTCAAGTTGAACAATCTGAAGTTGACCGCAAGAAAAGAAGATGCCCCAAATTACGGATTTCTATCTTCATATTAAAGCGTGCCTGTGAATTTTTTGGTTTATTCAATTATTCAATTCGATTTTTTTTTCATTTTTAATAATACGATATCTTGGTAGTAGACGACTCATAAGACGTAAAAAAAGTAGTTTTTACGAAAATAGCTTTTATTTGAAGATGAATTCAAATTTTTACGCAAATATGAATTTTACGTAAATAAGAATTAGTGTCAAAATTCGAATTCATCTTCAAATAAAAGCTATTTTCGTAAAAACTATTTTTTTTACGTCTTATGGATCGTCTACTACCAAGAAATCGTATCATGTAAAATTCAAATTAAATAATTGAATAAACCAAAAAATTCCCAGGCACGCTTGAATATGAAGATAGAGATCTGTAATTTGGGGCATCTCCTTTTCTCTCGGTCAACTTCAGATTGTTCAACTTAAAAAAATTTTTTTTTTCGAAAATAATCAAAGTTAATGAAAAAATTTTAAAAAAATTCACGAGCACGCCTTAATATTGAGATATAGCGCTGTAATTTGGGGAGCTTGTTTTCTTTAAGATCAACTAAAGATTGTTCAACTTAAAAAAAAAAAAAAGTTGCAAAAAATTATTAATAAAAATTCTAGAGGCACACCTTAGCATTATGCTAAGGGGCTCAAATTTCGAGAACTTTAGTTTTACGAGGTAAACTTTAGATTCCGGGGCAAAGAATTCAAATCGATTTTTTAACGACTACTCTAACATATATATATATATATATATATATATATATATATATATGAGCGATTCCACCATTCTCGAAACCGGTTCTGGGCGTCCATATCAGCGATGTTTTGTAACTTTGAGAGATGGAAGCCCCCATTGAGCAATGAACTCTGAATTTTTTTTAGATTTTTCCCTTGGTTATTTTCGCTGTAATTGTATTGGCATTTCTGTGAACATTTCATGTTTTTATTTTTTTCATTAATTTCTCAATGTGTATTGATGAAAAAAAAAATTAGTCTCGTCCATGTTTTTTATGTAAAAAAAGCTCACCTTTTCGAAAAAAAATAGGAAAACATTTTTGGGACTCAAGAAATTACTTAAAATCGCATTTGAAGTATAACAGTTAATTTTTCGGCCAATGTGTCATTTTTAAAAATTATGAAAATATTTTTTTCGAAAAGCTAAGAAAATTTCACATAATATATGTAGAAATCAAGTTGGGCTATCTGTAATAACTCGTTGAAGCACCAAATGTTTGACGAAACAACTGAAACCTTGATTTGTACATTTTTTTAAAATGATTCGTATTACTGTTTCGACTACAATTTGATGGTTTCAGTGTATTTGCGGTACAACACGGTCTTACATAAAGGTATTGAAACTCCTCTAAATTTCCAATGGTGAGGGAAGCCCGGCTAAATCATTTCATGACACGCTGTGCGTAAAAGTGCGGTTTTACGCTCACTACGTTCGCATTTACACACGCGTTCGCGTTTAAACCGCATTTACACACCTTGTGACATAAAAATTCGTACGAAACTTGTACGAAAACCGTTTTCTGGACTCGTGTGATTGCAACACTCGCCTTCGGCTCGTTCTGAAAACTCACACTCGTCAGAAATTTTTTTTTCGTACTAGTGTCATAATGTACTATTGTTCGTTGTTCGTTCAATACCTGTATGTAAGACCGTGTTGTACCGCAAATACACTGAATCCATCAAATTGTAGTCGAAACAGTAATACGAATCATTTTTTTAAAAAAAGTACAAATCAAGGTTTCAGTTGTTTCGTCAAACATTTGGTGTTTCAACGAGTTATTACAGATAGCCCAACTTGATTTCTACATATATTATGTGGAATTTTCTCAGCTTTTCGAAAAAAATATTTTCAAAATTTTTAAAAATGACACATTGGCCGAAAAATTGACTTTTATACTTCAAATGCGATTTTAAGTAATTTCTTAAGTCCCAAAAATGTTTTCCTATTTTTTTTCGAAGACCTGAGCTTTTCTTACATAGAAAACATGGACGAGACTAATTTTTTTTTCATCCATATACATTAAGAAATTAATGAAAAAATAAAAACATGAAATGTAACCGACACCGATGGGTGTGCGGTCGGTGTACGGCTTCGGCGGACCCACAAGTTAAGCAGCATTTCTCGCGGCCAGTACTTGGATGGGTGACCGCTTAGCCGTGCACCGGCTAGCATATCGATCGGTGAGCGGGAGGCCAGTCCTTCTGGGGCCGTGGTGCTTGCGCTGAAGTGCTACTTCTGCGCATGCGCCACGAAACCAGAAGAACAGGGGCCGACTGTACCGACACGGGTTTTCTGCAGTTTCCCCGTGTCCAAGGCAAATGCGGTACAGCGGTAGGTAAGTCGTCTGCAGACGCAAAGGGAGAGCACATTAGGATTTCATGGGGAACACGAATATGGAGATAACGGAGACTAACCTTGTAAAAAACTCAAAGAGTTGTGCAAGTAAAACTCCAAACATACAAAAACATGAAATGTTCACAGAATTGCCTATACAATTACAGCGAAAATAACCAAGGGAAAAATCTTAAAAAAATTCAGATTTCATTGCTCAATGGAGGCTTCCATCTCTCAAAGTTACAAAAAGATCGCTGATATGGACGCCCAGAACCGGTTTCGAGAATGGTAGAATCGCTCATATATATATATATATTTTTTTTATATATATATATATATATATATATATATATATATATATATGGGGAAAAACGGCCGAAATCACCGGACTGAAACCCTTCTATCCTCCGATGTGGTCGCTGATTTTTTTCTAGTATCTTTGGGATCCCACGACCTCACTAATTTTCTTTAAGTTTTTTTAGACCCCTCCTCCCCCTGCCCCCACCACCCTTTTTTTTTTATCAAGGGTTAACTGCTATTTTCCCCCTTTTTATTTTGATACATTTTTTTTCCCAGATACTTTATTGAAATTGAAGAACTTTTTTCATAAAATTGGAGTGGGTGTCGGATTGCTAATATTTTTTTTTCTTTTTTTTAATTTTGGAAAAATTCGAGTTTTTTCAAAATTTCAACGTATGATAATGGATTCCTATCTCAAAAAAATAAAAGAAAAATGAAATCTGTCTTGCGAAAAATCGATATTTCGATTATTTTCGAAAGTAAATCGATTTTTTGAGTATAAATTGATTTGATTATGAACAATATATTTTTTAATCGATTTTCTATCGAAAATAATCGAAATATCGATTTTTCGCGAGACAGATTTCATTTTTCTTTTATTTTTTTGAGATAGGAATCCATTATCATATGTTGAAATTTTGAAAAAACTCGAATTTTTCCAAAATTAAAAAAAAGAAAATAAATATCAGCAATCTGACACCCACTCCAATTTTATAAAAAAAGTTCATCAACTTCGTTAAAGTGTCTGGAGAAAAAATGTCATTCAAATGAAAAGAGGGAGAATAGCAGTTACCTCTTGATTAAAAAAAAAAGTGGCGGGGAAAGGGGGAGGAGGGGTCTAAAAAATCTAAAGAATATTATTGTATCGTTTGGATTCGACGACATCGCTAATTTTTTTGTTTCAGATTTTTTAGACCCATTTTCTTTTTTTTTATCAAGAGGTAACTGCAATTTTCCCCCTTTTCATTTCCACCACAATTCTTTCCCTCATACTTAATCGAAATTGAAGAACTTTTTTCATAAAATTGGAGTGGCAGTCGGATTGCTAATATTTTATTTATTTTGTTTTAATTTTTTTATCGAGAGGTAACTGCAATTTTCCCCCTTTTCATTTCCACCACAATTTTTTCCCTCAGTCTTAATCGAAATTGAAGAATTTTTTTTATAAAATTGGAGTGGCAGTCGGATTGCTAATATTTCATTTATTTTTTTTCAATTTTTTTATCAAGAGGTAACTGCAATTTTCCCCCTTTTTACTTCCACCACAATTTTTTCCCTCATACTTAATCGAAATTGAAGAACTTTTTTCATAAAATTGGAGTGGGTGTCAGATTGCTGATATTTTTTTTCTTTTTTTTAATTTTGGAAAAATTCGAGTTTTTTCAAAACTTCAACATATGATAATGGATTCCTATCTCAAAAAAATAAAAGAAAAATAAAATCTGTCTTGCGAAAAATCGATATTTCGATTATTTTCGAAAGTAAATCGATTTTTTAAGTATAAATTGATTTGATTATGAAAAATATATTTTTTAATCGATTTTCTATCGAAAATAATCGAAATATCGATTTTTCGCCAAATGGATTTCATTTTTCTTTTTTTTTTTTAATAGGAAACTATTATCATATGTTGAAATTTTGGAAAAACTCGAATTTTTCCAAAATTAAAAAAAAAGAAAAAAAATATTAGCAATCCGACACCCACTCCAATTTTATGAAAAAAGTTCTTCAATTTCAATAAAGTATCTAGGAAAAAAAATGTATCAAAATAAAAAGGGGGAAAATAGCAGTTACCCCTTGACAAAAAAAGGGTGGTGGGGGCAGGGGGAGGAGGAGTCTAAAAAAACTAAAAAAAAATTAGTGAGGTCGTGGGATCCCAAAGATACTAGAAAAAAATCAGCGACCACATCGGAGGATAGAAGGGTTTCAGTCCGGTGATTTCGGCCGTTTTTCCCCATATATATATTTGTGTCGTTGATCTATGGACACACGAATGTTTAGTTTTGCTGTGGAAAAGGTACATCGATTCAACGAACAATAATTTTTTACGCTAAACTAATTCGTTCGCACGACCCAAAACTTTTTATTCTAATGGTTCTCACGAAAGTTAGATCAGTTGGGCAATCGGATCAACGAAAAACATACGGAAAGTCTTCGCCGCACTTTAACGGCGGGGTAAGGTTAATTCGGTGAAATTTAAGCATGTTTTTGAAATTTCTTTTTCTGGCCATACAAATAGTATCAATTTATTCAATCAATTTCTATATAATAATACAACATTTGAACAATATTTTCCTAAATTTTCATTAGAAAATATTAAAAATTAAGCGGGTGACAGTGTATCTCCGAAGGCGCCTCGAAGAATAGTTGCTTTGCGGTGTTCATTATAACTCGCAAAAGAATCATCTGAAACAAAAAAAAATCAAAGTGCATTCGTTAAAGAAGATGTTTTTCGAGGTAATCACGAGGGGATTTTTTTTTGGTTTCTGTTCTTGTGTTCTTTTTATTATTTATTTTTTATTTTTTCGTAGTACTGGGAAGCAAAAAAAAACGATTTTCACTATAAAAATCAGCTAATTGCTCGTTGTAAAATTAACAATTATGAAAAAAACTCCCGACGATACCTGGTGAATTATGTGAAAATGTACTGTCCAAGATTTTAAAACGATTGGTCTAGTAGATTTTGCGTTATCTCGGACTTAAAAAATGACAAGTTTCAGGAAAATGCTTTGAAGCGTTGCGCACTGAAAAATTCGAAATAAAACTCGATAGTTTTCTTACACTCAAACAAACTCGTCGATGCCAGGTCCGTACAGCAAAAAGCTTCCATCGACGTGATCTAGAGCATCTCTCTGCATTTGTCTAGACAAAACTCTTTCTTATTAACTGTCGTTCGCCGCTTGCCATCCTGCTCTAGTAATTCGCAAATTGTCAACTTGTCTCGTCCATTCGTGAGAACTTGGCCCTGTACCGACGTTTATCTCTTGCATAAAGGCCAATAAAGCTAAAAAGCCTCGTTGAAAGTACATGCAGCTACATTAGCTGCAATTTCAACAATCGCAGAGGTGCCACCGATTGACTCTGGAGAGATTTTCCAAATAAGCTGATTGAGACTCATATATTATTTTTTGCGTGAAACCTCCAAGACAACACTGCGAAAAGGGCGTCCTCGCTCAAGGTCTCATAAATAGGCTTAATGGCTTCCAGAACGTCAGTAGGAGGGGCTGTGTAGCTGTGTTTGAATGATCCTAGAGCATCTGCAGCTGCGGCTTTCTGCCATTCGCACCAGGGGTCTTTGCCGCTCGGGCATTTCTCGTGCGGTGGGTTATCGTCGGTTGAACAGTTATGATGACAAGTTGCCCATATGGCATTTTTCATCTTCTCAATTGAATCATTATTTCTTCGGATAGCCAGTCTATAGTAAACAGTCAATTTGTCAATCATCTCAGCAGTAAGTTTTCCTTTGCCAAAAAGACTTTTTCTTCTTACCATCTTTCCAGCTTTAACGTCTCATAACGTCGTCAATTTTTTTTCCAATCGAATTGAAATTTTCACATAATATTCTTGAGATACATTCAGTTGAAAAAACAAGTAATAAATGTTTAAAAAAATGAATACCTTACCCCGCCGTTAAATTAAATTTTTCGAATTAGAACCAGCTAATGATTCAATATCGGATCTGATCTAGTAAGAAACCGATTAAAAAAAATGTTCAATCAATTTTCAAAAGCTCATCTACGTGGCTTGGAACAATAAGTAACTAGAACTCTTGAACCTGTTGGGAAAAATTGAGTCGAATTCAACGTCGTAGAAAAGTTGAGACGTCACGCTATTTCGTACCTCAAAATTCATTTAAAAACTGCCCTGCTTGCATGTCGGCGTCTCATGTGAAATTCGGTTCATGGACTGTGCTGCAGCTACAACTTTATCACTTCTTGGATTGATTCTGTTTTAATTTAAGACGCGATGCACAATGATGATGAGCATTTCATTCATACACAATGTTAAAAAAAAAAAAGATCTGCTGCTCACATCTGGTAATTCTACTTGGGATTCAGTCGAAAATACTCAAAGTCCTATTTGAATTGTTTTTTGTTAACTGTATAACGGATCATGCATATGCTTGAATGTTACGAATTTATGGAATTCTTACAATATTTATATATCCGTGAGCAAGCGAGTGATTCCGGTTTAATTAATTCAAAGGAACTTGATCGAAAGTTCGAAGATTTATCCGATGATTCGCAACGGCGAGTTGTTGCGTGTTAGTAGCTAATTATAATTTAGTTCGATTCAAGAGGAACGAAACCTCGCATTTCTATGTAACTAAGTGATTGAGCTAAGGTATTGACAGCGCATGTATTTTTCATGAAGATAATGTATGATATGTATAATGTTTCTGGTTACTTGGAAGCGTCGGCCTATTATCACCGAAAGTGTGTACAAAGAGTTATTCAATATGTTGTATAGAGAACAACTTGCAGATAATTATTATTACGACATAAAAATATATTTAAGAGAATTTTAAATACTGTATAAAATATATTGCGCCGTCAAACGATGTTATTGTAAAGGAAGGTTGTAGGAAAGCAGCAAATATTTTCCACAACCATATGAAATATATTTTTTGTCTGTACGAATCTGGGTCGGACACTTCGTAGCCCCCCCACCTGATGACCACTAAAGTGTGCGACAGCTCGAAATCGTTTTCGACGAAAAAAAAATGGAGTGTGTTGGAATCACACACGATGGAAGTGAATACTTGTATGCATTTCGCTGGCGCGGTAAATTATTTCTGCCGATGATTCCAGAGAGAAAGAGAAAGAGAGAGAGAAGGGGAGGAGAGGAAGAGTCAGTGATCGAATTATGAATTGACAAGGAAGTCGAAAGTAGCCTGCACGTTAATATTTGTGTTTTCAAAAATGTTTTTTATTTATTAACGGGGCGGGGGGGGGGGGGGGGGGGCATAAGAGCTGGAGGGTAGACATCTTTTTTTATAAATATGGAGAGAGCAAATTTACCCAAACCTTTTGAACATTATTAAGTATTATTTCGATAACATCCTGTAATCTTTTAATAAGAAAATATCGACAAACAAGCCGGTGACGAAGCTTTTCCAAAAACGTCTTTGGAAAAAAAACGATTTGCAGTGTTGACTATATCTCAGCTGAAAATTATCTAAAATCAAAGACCATTTAAATGTAGTCAAAATATCATGAAATCCTATCCCCTACGTTCTCTGATTATTATCTTTTAATTTTTAAATTGTTGGTGGTCATTGAAAGTGAGAACTGCTATTTTTCATGAAAAATGACCACGAAATTTTCACTTTAAATGACCACCGAAAATTTAAGAATGAAAAAAAAATCAGAGACCGTAAAGGGGAGGATTTGATGATACTTCGACTAAATTTAGATGATCGTTGATTTGAGATAATTTTCAGCTGAGATACAGTTATTACCGCAAATAGTTTTTATCCAAAGACATTGTTGGAAAAGCTTTGTCACCGGCTTGTTCTTCGATATTTTCGCATAAAACAATCACAGAATGTTATCGAAATGAAACTTAATGATGGGTAAAAGGTTTGAATGAATTATCTCTATTTATTTATTTATAAAGAAAATCGCAGAAGTGTTTTTTCTTACGCTCCAGCCCTTACCCGCCATTTGAGAGGATCCCAAACGTTTCGCGTCCGCAACAAGTGCGAGAGAGATAGCGCCATGGGCGCTCGCGGCGGAGCGAGAGAGAAGGTGGCCCAAACGTTCGGGATCCTCTTGAGATCCACGTTCTCTCTCGCTCCGCCGCGAGCGCCCATGGCGCTATCTCTCTCGCACGAGGTCTGTCCGTACTATCACACGTATACTCCAGGTATACTGCCGATGACGAGGCACGCGATCCTGCCCCCTCTCTGCATTGACTCGGCCGCTCTCACTCGCATACCCACAGCTCACGCATCATTCTCGTCCCCTCTCTCTCTTCTTTCATTCCTTCATTCTCTTGTCCCGTCCTACAACGCGCCGGCTGGCGAGCCGATCCTGTGTCGTTTAAGAAGTATTCACTTCAAAAACAGAAACACGATTTTAATCATATTTAATCGGGATGGTCGCAGACGAGCTTTCCCCAGTTCGCCGCCGTGGCGCATGGCTACCGTGGAAGTTAACTACTGTGGCAGTTGGACCTGAATTTATCTCGATCCGTGCGCGCGCGCAATGTCATCTCAAGCGTTTTATCTCGGCCCGAACGTCGTCTTTACCGACCGACTTTATTCGGTAGTTATCTCGGCTTCCGAGCACAGCACTGAACGGGACGACTTAGCGAGTCTCGACATTTGGCTCCTAATTCGGGTTTCTACTACGAAATTCACGGCCCGTAGCTTATACGATATTGAAGGCGCCACGCTCAGAAAGAATGTTAAAAATTCGAGATCTTCTTAACACCCAATTATTACGTTACATTATAAATTATATAATGACATTTGATATTAGATGCAACTCGAAACGCATTTCGAGTTACATTTTATATGTGACAGCACTTATTATTATCGCACGTTTCAACTCATTATATCGTATTTGATATTATTATATTATAATATATCAATAATGTATTTTATTCTCATTGTTATTCCAATTTGATTGAAAGGATTTGAGGTAAGGTAAGTATAAGGTTCGAAATAATTGACAAAATTTTGTCTTATACTTACCTTACCTCGAATCCTGTCAATCAAATTGAAAAAACAATTATGATAAATTAGGATATTTCGGCTTAGAATATAGAAGCAAATCACATATAAAATGTAAATCGAAATGCGTTTCAAGTTGCATCTAATATCAAATGTAATTATATAATTTATAATGTAACATAATATTTGGGTGTTAAGAAGATCTCGAATTTTTAACATTCTTTCTGAGCTTGGCGCCTTCAATATCGTATAAGCTACGGGCTGTGAATTTCGTAGTAGAAACTCGAATTAGGAGCCAAATGTTGAGACTCGCTAAGTCGTCCCGTTCAGTGCTGCGCTCGGAAGCCGAGATAACTACCGAATAAAGTCGGTCGGTAAAGACGACGTTCGGGCCGCGATAAAACGCTTGAGATGACGTTGCGCGCGTGCGCGCGCACGGATCGAGATAAATCCAGGTCCAACTGCCACAGTAGTTAACTCCCATGGTAGCCATGCGCCACGGCGGCGAACTGGGGAAAGCTCGTCTGCGACCATTCCAACTCAACCTCACATTACGAAGTTCATATATTAACTTTGCAAAAACTAGATAAATCCCACCAAAAAACACAATATGTTAAATGTGATGTCAAATCTAGAAAAAAAATTTTTCTTTAATTTTCGTCAAAAACATATTTAAAAAAATGTCTATATAGGGACACCTTAATTACCTAGCGGTATGAAATATACTTTACAACCTATTCTCATACCTACCAAATATACAAAAAAAATCATAAAAATCGGTTGAGGCTATTCGACGGAGCCGTTACTACCACAAACACCGTGACACGAGATTTTATACATATAAGATGTATGTATATATATTTATTCGGCTGTGTCATATATATGGGGGATTCCAGCGGAACTCAATCGGGTTTGACCTTTGGGTCAAAATTTTTGGCTCCTAAACTTTTACATGAATATATGTTAAAAACAAAGGGACCCGTGTTTCGGAGTTTCTCATTTTGAGGCCCCGCTTTTAAGATACATTCAAATGAAGTTTTTCACCGATTGACCGTATTTGATCATTCTAATCGATATACCTCAGCAATGGTCACTGATAAACGGAAAAACCACAGGTGTTCATTTTCTGTTTTTGCATGCTCTATATGATAAAAATATTCATGATTATGTTGTGCCGATTTGACTATGATTTATTATCAATTAAAAATTGAAAATGAAATCGGCGGGGAATTGGCAAGTTGATAAATAATGCATTGTACATAATTCCATGTAAATTGTATAAGTTCTAGATTTTCCAACAAAGTTGCTGATGAATGACAAATGAATGAAGATTATTTCTGGGAGGAATAACCGACGAAAACCGCACACCATAGTACATTCGGGACACTGAGTACCGTACAGTATACCGCGAGAACGTTTTTTATTATTTTCAACAATGCACCACTTTGAAAATTAAAAAAAATTACGCGTTGGGGAAAACATCTAAGAGAACATTTACCAAAAAATGGCGGACGCCACTATGAAATATAACCTTAAGAAAAATAGATTGAAATAAAAAAAAGTAAGTTACGTTTTTTGGTCTATTTTTTTCAAATTGTTCATTAAATGCGTTTATTGATATACATAATATATATTTATTCATTAAAATCGATGAAGCCGTTTTCGAGAATAACAATTTTTTTATTTTTCTTTGCCCCTCCATAACTCCTACAAAAATTCGTTTTCAAGGTTGACAATTAGAGGGATTTTGTGTCCCATTGGTGCCAATGTATAGTGACACATTGGGATAGAGACGTGAGTGGGCAAATTTCACTTGCTCAATCAGCTAGGCCCTTGGAGCAAAAATTAAAACTTTATATACCCACTGATGACTATTTGAATATCAAAACAAGCTACAAGTTGAAACTTGCAATTTGCTTCCTTTAAATCATAGGTAGTGAATGAACATTCTCCTATAATAAAGCCAAAGAATTTGAAAAAAATCTTTATTCACTAGCTACCATTCAGAGCCAAAAATTTAAAAAATGCCTCATAGATGAACCTTCGTTCACTACCTACGATTTAGAGGAAGCAAGCTGCAAGTTTCAACTTTTGGCTTGTTTTTGATGAAAAATGTAATACACCGTTCAGTTTTTCTAAGATTATACCGCTTCACCATTGACAGTTATTTATACATTCGAAATACTGTATAGATTTTGTAAATATTGCTTTTTGTAAGTATAACGCGAAAATACGTTATTCTTTTTCAAAATTACGAAAAATCTATTGAGACAGAACGTTTTTACGGTCGCGGTTCTCAACCAATTTTCCCGCGAAACGCGTTCTACACCTGGCGCGACCCGGGTCGGTGGCTGCCAGGGCTCAAGTGACGTATGACAAATTTATTAATTATTTCAAATATGTTGGGCGCCAGCTAGTATCTCTAGCAATATTTTAAGAATTCAATTTATTCACGAGCAAAAGACAAAAGACTCGGGGAGGCTCGATTGGGTGACCCTTGCAATACAAGCGAGCGAAGATATGCAGACGGCGAAGCAGATCGACACAAAACGAATTCAAAAGTACTTACAGTTTTGACGAGTTTATTTCTGTAGTCGTTATAATTTCTTTTACAGTCCTTGACAATTTAATTTTTGGTTTCCTTATTTGACAGTCCTTGTTTGATATAAATCCTTCCGCAATTTCCTTCCACAGTGTAATTCCTCGATTTACAATACAGTTCGATCGAATTGGGTACGATATTGATCCTCTAGCAATCTTGACAAAATTACTATTACACGTTGAGGATCAGACGATAAGTATGAATTGTCTAATAAATTACGATCACTCCTTATGAGTGCCGGACGTTAAGTGACGCGCTCTCGTCGATCCGCGGGGCCCTTCGCATGACGCGTTGGGTGGGGAGCGGCCAAAATTTCGGCGCTTGCGCACGCACGGATGGTAGTTCGATCATCGGTCGATAAGTAAATCGACAGAAGGCAACGGCAAAATCTCCATGTCAAAACTGTCCTGTCACACTATAAAACACGTATTTTAATCATTGTTGTTATTATACATAGCATTGCTGACTTATTTCCCATGCTTCGAGATCTTAAATGAAGGATTTTTCCAAGAAGAAATGAATTCACTTACTACGCAAAAACTTCCGTTAATGGGATAACCACTGGGGTAACCAGTTACCCCCCTGATGGTCTTTAGATAGTTACTGTTCGGCATCCAGTGATCAAGGGCAAATCAACTTGACTCTGACGAGCCTATGGAGAATCAAGCTATATTATCTCACACATTACAGCACCTTAGATACTAATTAATGTACATAAGTAATGTAAGTAACACAAATACCGATTAAAGATATGCTGCGGGAACGAATTACCCCAATCTACCGGCCTAAGGCTGAAACTGAATTATCATTTCGAGGTTTTAGTTCTCAACTATTAAAATCAGGGCATAATCTCACTGAAAAGTCTTTTGATGGAAGTAAGAAAAATTATCAATTATACAATGTCAGCGATTTCAAACAGTAAAAAAACATCATACAAGGTGTTATAACATCTATTTGGAGATATTTAATGATTTTATACATCTTTCTAGCATTCACAAATTGTTACCCGAGTAAAAATGATTATATATGAACATATATAATCGTATACAATTGTATCATATACAATTGTATAGAAAAATTGGCCCGATAGAATTTTATATATTTGTATATAACATATACAATTCTATACGTTTATATACAAATATATAGAATTCTATCGGGCCAATTTTTCTATACAATTGTATATGATACAATTGTATACGATTATATACAAACATATAAAATTCTATCGGGCCAATTTTTCTATGCAATTGTATATGATCAATTAATATACAATTATATATGTTTCTATATAATTACACTTATATATAATTGTATATTAATTGATCATATACAATTGTATACGTTTATATACAAATATATAAAATTATATCGAACCAATATTTGTATACAATTGTATATGACCAATTACTATACAATTATATTTGTCATGCATAGATAAATCTGTACATAATATCGTAGATATTAAAATCACATGAACAAATCAATCAATTCCAGTTAGTACATGTTGTTATTGAAAATTTTTCCAATGCACTAATTGTAATAAGTTAAATAGATTTGATAAATATCTTAATACAAATATCACTTTGTAAGTAGATGATGACTACAAATAATATTTAAACTGTAATATTTGAACTTTTTTCCAACATTATATATATATATATGACAGTTTTTTTATAAATTATATAAAAGAAATAAAACGTCAGATATTCGTATAGTGACTTTTTTAATATTATATCTGAGTGACTCTTTTATATCTGGGTGATATCCTTTCAAATACTTTGATTGAGCCAATACATGAATTTAAAAAAAATTAGTGAGCATGGTTTTAACAAAAAAAAATCTTATTTAGTTCGATCAAAATCAAATAAAAAATGAATTAATTGAACATGGTTTTGAATAAAAGAAAATCTTTAGTTTGATCCAAAAAAAAAAGGAAACAACTTTTTTTTATCATAGTCGTTTGCATGCTTTATGATACCATTGCACTTGAAGCAGTTTTTTTTCATTATTATCATATGCACATAGAATAACATTGGTAAATAATAGAGAAAAATGAAGTCTTTTTTTTTGTATTGAGAAAATCTCAGTGATCAGCCTTATCCTCAGTGTTTTTCTTATGTTTTCTTTTGATCTCGCCGATTTTTTGGCTCATAGCATGAAGATAAGTTTTTCGGCTTTCTTCTGGCCATTTCTTGCTTTTTCCGTATTCTTCGCAAAATTCTGAAAATTGAAAGCTATAATAAAATATCTCGGTAATAGCCAATTTCAGATACAACAGTAATAAGATTCCATATATATATATATATATATATATATATATATATATATATAATGAAAAATTTACATACTAAGAAATAAAGTGTTGTCAGCTATATCTGAACACAAAAACAGGCTTTTGTAAAAGTTTATGCGATAAAAAATATAAGAACATACTCATAAGAAGTTTCAGAATTTTACTAACCAAGTATCGCTGTCTTTCCTTCAATGTTCAAACAAACAAATTTCTCTCGAGCTCTTTCCTTTCCCTGGGCGTTGGGACTCTTGCCGGTCAATGTACATTTTAAAAGATGTGCATGTGTGAAAACTCCATCTATTAATTGTCGAACAAGATGAGTCTGACGTCTATTGCAGGAACCAATAGCTTCGTCGAATATTTGTTTCTTACAGTAGACTCCATTTTTCAATAGAACCATCTACAAATGAATTATATACGATGCAATGATAAAAAACTATACATATGTTTCGAGAAAATAAAAAGTTAAACGTTGTAAAGAGGTTTTACTAACAGTTTCAATTGCGTTTTTTCCAAATAACTCATTTGAATCATCTTTTTTTATATTTTTATCGTGTTCATTCTCCTTCGCTGCATCGCATACTTCGGTATTTTCGATGTTCTCGATACCATCGGATAAATCGAAAGAGAAATTTTCTTCTTGAGGATCTGTTGAATGAGTCGTTTTGCTTCCTCATAGAGGAAGCTTTGTTTTCGTGAAATTTTTTTTTTTCGAGATGTTCATGAAAACGTGTTCAGTATGTCTCAAAACACCTAAAAAACACATTTAGAAAAAATGTCCGGATGTATGTGTGTGTGTGTGTGTGTGTATGTGTGTGTGTGTGTAGTCATGGTTGACCGCTCACAACTTGAGAACGGCTCGAGATATCAAGCTGAAATTTGTCATACATGTGAAGGGTTCACGGCGCATAGCACAATTTAATTTTTGGAAAAATCTACCAAGTTATTTTGTTTTCACAGCATTTTTTCAAAATTCAAAAAATTATTTTTGGTCTCTAGCTCCCACAATTTTAGAGATACCGAGTTCAAATCCAGTATAATGTTGTACGAGTACAGGGAGATGCTCGATACCGAATTTGGAAAAAATCCACGCATTGCTTTACTTTTAAAGCATTTTTTAATGTAAAAAAAAACGATTTTTACACTCTAACTGGAGCAATTTTTGAGATATCGGACTTAAATTCGGTACGAAGTTGCGCAATTATCCAAAGAGAAACCCGATTGAATTTGGGCGAAATCCATCAAGCCATTCATATTTTATGGCGTTTTGAAATTTTTCCAAAAATCAATGTAACTGCTCTAGCTTCCATAATTTTCGAGATATCTGGCTGGAATTTAGTACAAAGTTGCACTACCATCGAAAGAGGTTTCGTATTGAATTTAGACAAAATCCAACAAGACGTTCAGATTTTATGGCGTTTTGGAATTTTTCCAAAATTCAATGTAAGTGCTCTAGCTTCCATAATTTTCTAGATATCCGGCTGAAATTTAGTACGAAGTTGCACTATCATCCGAAGGGATTTCCTATTGAATTTGGATAAAATCTAATAAGGAGTTCAGATTTTATGCGAATTATGATTTTTGAAATTTCACATGAATTGCCCCATATATATTGATTTCGACTTACATCACTCACAAGGAGCCCTCAACGTCACGAAAGTGAACAAGGGTGCAAAGTAGAACCTTGCACATTGCTTCCTCATAGTTTTGTACCGTTTTTAAATGATTGAGATGTAAAGTAGAACCTTGCTTATGGCTTCCTTATCTTCTTACACATTTGCCAAAGCTTCCTCTATGAGGAAGCCAAAATTGATCGACACATGGTTCCTTATAGAGGAAGCTTTGGCAAATGTGTAAGAAGATAAGGAAGCCATAAGCAAGGTTCTACTTTACATCTCAATAATTTAAAAACGGTACAAAACTATGAGGAAGCAATGTGCAAGGTTCTACTTTGCACCCTTGTTTTAATTTAAGTTTATATATAGTTATTTGAAATTACCAGAAACCACCACGTATTCGATTTGAGAGAAAAAAAAATAGCGTTGTTCATATTTCAATACAACTTATTGAAAATGCATGATTTTGAATTTGCCTGATTTCGTTAAACGAGCGTTGGCTTTTGCAAGTAACAGCTTTAGTTCCTCTTTAGTTGGACTGCTTCTTTCCTTATTGACAACTTCACTTGAACAATGAGTGTTCGGTGATACGTTTAAATAACTCGAAGACTTGTTTGTCAAAGGTTTATTCTGCGATACTAATTTTTCCACCTGTTTTTGGACCACTTCCGATGTATCCTTCGCACTGCATTTTTTCTCTTTGATTTTTCGTGGCTACAAGATAAATTTATGTTAATAAAACTTTGAATTATTTATCTTCAATTGAGTATAAACACGTATATATTAAGTTGATTGGATCAAAAATGAAGAATTTTTTTTTACAGAGAATTTTCCATGAATTTGTATATTCATAAAAAAACAACTCAATGTACTTTTGCAAAATGTTCTTCCTCGTGGTAAAATATGAAACAGGAGCCTCTATTTTGTGAATGTATGTATATATATATATATAAAATGGAAAACATAAAATGGACGAAAATAAGATACAGGCTTCTTTTCGTTATTATATCACGAGAAAAAACATTGCAAAATCACATTGAGATTTTTTATGAATACCAATTCGTAAAAAATTTTGTGTAAAGCGATCTACTTTAAATACAAAACTTCACTATTTTACATCTTTACTGCGAATCTTTTATGAATTCATGTTTATTAAAAGACTCAATGTGTGATTTGGAAAAATCTTTTTATGTCACAAGGTCCGTAAAAGTGCGGTTTTACGCTCACTCCGTTCGCTTCAAACCGCATTTACGGACCTTGTGACATAAAAATTCGTACGACACTCGTACGAAAAACGTTTTTTGGACTCGTGTGATTGCAATACTCGCCTTCGGCTCGTTCTGCAAACTCACACTATCGTCAGAAAAAAAATGTTGGTACTAGTGTCATAATATACTATTCCTCGTTCCTTGAGAAAAAATACATTTTTATAAGAATACAATTATGAAATGTATATTCTTCTTCCGGTTATTCTTTCACAATATAAATTCATGAAGAATTCTCTGTCAATGAAATATTTTCAACGCATGAAATGTATACTTACGTTTTGTTTTTGAGAATTATATTCATGGGATGGTGAAAAGCTTCGTTTCTTAGGGCGATTTCTCTTCCCGAGGACCTCGGCACTTGTATTATTTCCTACTTTGTTATTCTGCCTCTTTTTCTTCAGGAGAGCTGTCTTCTCTCGTTTTAAGAAATCAACATCATCTGAAATAAATATACTGTACAGATTAAGCTTACGTTTATTGGGACCTTAGATAATACACACCATTTTTATTTTTAAAGAAACACGACGAAATTTATTGATGCACATACACGAAGAATTATATTGAACTGCTGTTGAAAAGTTTTATCAATTACCTGAATGTTCAATAACTTTGCCATCATGTCGTTCGTTGTCCGACCAAAAAAAGCTTACTGAGCTACCACATGCTGGTGGATTTCGTTTATCGTAAATCACGTCATCGTCTTCGACAATGCACAACGAATTATCTTCGTTACACGCGATCAAAAAATGAAGAGCCATCCTTGGTGCTACTTCAGGCAAACACAAAACGGATAAAAAACTTAAACCTAATACTTTATCTCAACACGTGCGTTTACACTATAGACGCCATATTGCAAACTGATTCCATAGTGTAGGCGCGGGAAAAGCCGAGTATTGCGCATGCGCGCGAGTGACGTCACACGTCCGGACCAGTCCGGACCAGTCTGGACGCCTCCCACCATACGACGATACACACGTACACGTATCGTACATACGATATACCCTATACGGCGTATGAAAAATAATAATTTATTTCACTCTTCCGATTACGATCTCAAAATGTAACCGTGAAAACGTCAACGAGTGCTTGAACATTACAAACGTGTACCTAATACCGCCGTAAATATAGTGATAAATTAAATCTCATTTTTTCAAATCTCGTTTTCGAGGTTAAGTGCTACGTAAATTATGGCATCGTTCAATCAAAAATCACCAGCAATACCTGAAAGAAAATATAAACGATACAAAACGGATCCTAATGTTCAGGTATGAAATTCATTCTTGTACTCATTAATATTTTATCAATTATAAATTAATAAATAATTTTTTTTTATTGATTTTAATTTTTTTTTATGAGTTACTCCTCACTTACCTATGTGTAAGAAAATTTCACTTTGTCATCAATTCAAAATAAATAATAATATGCATTTCCTTTTCTACAAATGTTTTTAGATACCATTGCGGACGATCAACAGATGGCATGCTCGGAAATCAAATATTGTAGAAAATAATCAACATGAAGCAAATGATAATAGAAGAATGGACGACGTTCCAAATTCTGATATTGAATTTGAGCAATGCATCAAGGAATCCAATAATTTTCACTCTGAAGAAAACTATACATCCAGTGAAAGCGAGAGAAACGATGACAATTGTAACTTACAAAATGATATTGGAAATGATGTGTGTGTGTGTGTGTGTGTGTGTGTGTGTGTGTGTGTGTGTGTGTGTGTGTGTGTGTGTGTGTGTGTGTGTGTGTGTGTGCGTGTGTGCGTGCGTGCGTGCGTGCGTGCGTGCGTGCGTGCGTGCGTGCGTGCGTGCGTGCGTGCGTGCGTGCGTGCGTGCGTGCGTGCGTGTGTGGGTGTGTGTGTGTGTGTGTGTGTGTGTGTGTGTGTGTGTGTGTGTGTGTGTATGTGTGTGTGTGTGTAGTTTTGGTTGAACGCTCATAACTTGAGAACGGCTTGAGATATCAAGCTGAAATTTCTCACACATGTAAAAGGTTCACGGCGCATAGCACAATTTAATTTTTAGAAAAATCTATCAAGTTCTTTTGTTTTTACAGCATTTTTTTTAAATTCAAAAATTTATTTTTGGTCTCTAGCTTCTACAATTTTGGAGATGTCGAGCTCAAATTCAGTATAATTTTGTACGAGTACAGGGAGATGCTCGATACCGAATTTGGAAAAAATCCACGCATTGCTTTCGTTTTAAAGCATTTTTAAATGTGAAAAAAAAACGGTCTTTACACTCTACCTGGCGCAATTTATAAGATATCGGACTTAAATTTGGTACAAAGTTGCGCTATTATGCAGTGAGATATTATACCCTATTGAATTTGAGCAAAATCCATCAAGCCATTCGTATTTTATGGCGTTTTGAAAATTTTCAAAAAATCAATGTAAGGGCTCTAGCTTCCATAATTTTCGAGATATCTGGCTGAAATTTAGTACGAAGTTGCACTGGCATCGAAAGAGGTTTCGTGTTGAATTTCGACAAAATCCAACAAGACGTTCAGATTTTATGGCGTTTTGAAATTTTTCCAAAAATCCATGTAAGTGCTCTAGCTTCCATAATTTTTTAGATATCCGGCTGAAATTTAGTATGAAGTTGCACTATCATCGAAAGAGGTTTCGTATTGAATTTGGACAAAATCTAACAAGGAGTTCAGATTTTATGCCGATTAAAATTTTTCAAATTTCACATGAATTGCCCCATGATATTGATTTCGACTTACATCACACTTACAAGAAGCCCTCAACGTCACAAAAGTAAACAAGGGTGCAAAGTAGAACCTTGCGCATTGCTTTCTCATAATTTTGTACCGTTTTTCAATTATTGAGATGTAAAGTAGAACCTTGCTCATGGCTTCCTTATCATTTTATTTAAATTATTGAGATGGAAAGTAGAACCTTGCTCATGGCTTCCTTATCATTTTACACATTTGCCAAAGCTTCCTCTATGAGGAAGCCGAAATTGATCGTCACATCGTTCCTCATAGAGGAATCTTTGGCAAATGTGTAAAATGTTAAGGAAGCCATGAGCAAGGTTCTACTTTCCATCTCAATAATTTAAATAAAATAATGAGGAAGCCATGAGCAAGGTTCTACTTTACATCTCAATAATTGAAAAACGGTACAAAATTATGAGGAAGCAATGTGTAAGGTTCTACTTTGCACCCTTGTTTATTATTGTTATTGCAACAAATGTCAAAAAATGTCGTCCGTTTTTCGATTTTTTTCGAATTTTTGCCGCTATTTCCGTGATTTTCATGGTTTTTCAAAAATTTCAGGTTCAATCTGTGGAGAAACATGTAACGAAGAGAATGGCATTTAAAAATTCACCTAAACTTTAATCGGCCACCCGGAATCGTGGTTAAGAGGAGCAATGCGTGACACGCGTCGCCATCTTTATCAGCCCGTATCTCCTTTGTGAAATGTCAATAAAAACGAAATGTCAATAAAAACATTGCAAAAAAGAAAATGTATGTACGTTGTTTTGTTTCTCCACAAATGCTATTTGAATTTTATTGCATTTTCGGCTTATTCTCGCTGCCTAGTCCCCTTAACCAGCGTTTGGACGGGAAGGTAAAACTGCATTGATTTTCTTCTTATTTTTACCTTCCCGTCCAACTACTGGATAAACCACGCTATATAGACCAAATGTTCACATGAGCAATGTTGTGAAGAATTGAATTTCCTATGAAAAAGTCAGTGACAGCATATACCTAACTTTGATAATTTACGCGTGGGAAAGCTGGAAAGTCAGGAAATGTTAAAAACCGCGCCGACTCGTAGGCGTTTAGAATATTGTACGTTCGCTACAATGTCATTTGACGATTCGAAGTAATTTCATTCTACGCCGCAACCGTCCGTAACTTTGTCATTCGGAGCAATGAGCGTTCGTAATTTGGGCCCTTCTGAACAATGCTTATTTTGATTTTCGAGCCCCACTCCCGCGCGCTTCGGCACTGAACCGAGGGGCGTTCACTTTAGTGCTCATAGAATCGTAACGAATCGAAATTTTGTTATGAAACTTTGCGAACATATTTTTGGATAGTTTTACTTCCAGTTTAGGAAATAAAAAAAAATCGATTTTTCGAATCGTCCAAGCTGGTTTCCCCCCTTATAAGCCGTTCGATCGACTCTCGTCGTCGTCCGACCTAAGTTTAGAAAGACATCCAACGAGGCTGGAGAGACTCCATGTCGTTGACTTTACTCTGTTGGGTGAAAGTAAACATCTCAAATTTACCCGATTCTAATGTATGCTTCGTGAGGAAGCACGTATTGTTCTCGTTCACGCAGCTTGTACACACGCTGGTTTTCCACGGTTTGCGCATCTAAACAATGAAAGTAACTTGTCATGCTTCTTTTCCGTGCTGTATTTTCAGATAAAAACGACAGAATCATTGTCGGGTAGAGACTATTGTAATTGGGTGTTATTATAATTCAATCGACGGAAGAATAATCAAGAAACCAAATAAGTGGATAACACTCTTCTCGGTGACACAATACCGAACCCTGAATGAAGCAACAATACACTGAATTTGCCTCGTGCTTCTTATCATAAATAATTAATGGAAGACCTTACGAAATTTTTAACTACCAACACATATATACCATTGGTTTATATTTAATTTCCATCACTTTTATTTACAACAAAATACACACACTGATACAAACAACTGTACAACATCGAATTTAATGTTATTCGGGCGAATGAAGCATAGAATTCAGAAGCTTCCATACGGATCGAGTACATTGTTGAAGAGTCGCGCGGGTAACAAGCATCCACGGTGAAACGCTGAGCAGTCACGATTACCTTCACGACCTATCGCCACTGCTTCTTGAATTGCTGTACCGTTTATCACGTTCTCGAACCATCTGAAGCTGTGGGTGATGAAAACTTGGTTATATAAAAACGAATTTCTTCATTTCAGTCCAAAGTTCGGATTTTTTCAATTATGTTACATGACCAGTCGATATAAAAAAATTCGAAGATTTTAATTTAAAAAAATTGAA
This sequence comes from Diplazon laetatorius, assembly GCA_963662125.1. Taxonomy (NCBI): domain Eukaryota; kingdom Metazoa; phylum Arthropoda; class Insecta; order Hymenoptera; family Ichneumonidae; genus Diplazon; species Diplazon laetatorius. The sequence continues at coordinate 11,941,893 of OY759153.1, forward strand.
ATTCGATTGAAAAAAGAAATACGAACTAATGAACCTTCGAAACATTGAAAATTCGAAAATCCGAGTCCCACCCTAATATAAGCCCGAGACCAATGGATATATTTAGCCGTTTGATAAGTTTTTATCGGTTGAGTCAAGATTTGTTAAAAGCGCATCGGAAGATTCAAACCAAACGTCATTAAGTGGATCTGTGAGAGCAGCACTCTGAAAAGTCACAGACAGTTTCAGATGGGCATTCGTTCCATTTCTCTTTCATTCTGCCCATTCTACTCTGTTTCCCTCTTATTGGACTCCTTCACTTTATCCTCTCACAGTCTCCAGTTCTTTTATAAATTCTTGACTTCCACCTCCCTCGTTTAGTGACCCTATACAACGTATACTAGCAGGACTTTCTTCTCTCCACTCACCCAAAACACCTTTTCCGCCTTCGTTTTCCAATACTTTTCCTTCCCTCATATTGTTTCGTTATTTTACAAGTCTTCTCGAAAACCTCGGTACGCATGCATTTTTCCTTAAGTTTTTCTAGATATATGACCGGTCTGGGAAATATTTTTCAATCGAATTGACTAGACGAAATGACTACAAGCAATGCTTCTGTTAATCCGTTAATCTACTCTTCCACATTCGTTTCTCCGTCGATATTTCTCAGTAAAGAGGAGATATTCTCGACTCGAGGTGATGTGTTCAAATATTTTGCTCATTATCTTTCGCACCACGCGAGAGTCAATAAAAAATAAAGGTCAAACATCGATAGGGCTATAGGCAACAACAAATATCACAATAGCGTCTAAAGAACAATCAACTCAAGTTCTTAAATATGACTGAAAAACAGATACGCTCGGACTACAGATACATCCAACTGATGAAGCCTATCGACAATTGATGTACGTCTGTTCAAGTCTTGAACAACACAAGTGCAATACTAGTTGATCATCCCTGTTCAAGTCTGGAACAACACAAGTGTAATACCAGTTAATGACAATCTAACAAGGAATGTCACCCAAGTGTCCACCTCCGATTTAATTCGTTTTGCAATTTGTTTTAGAGCACGAGAAATAGGGCACACATGTTCTTTTGCACTTGCTTAACCTCATACCGATAATCATTTAAGAAATAGAATTTTCAGTAAAATTCATCATTAAAGGGCAGTGTAAGCTTTGTTTAGATTGGAATTATGTTACTGGGGCTGCAGTGAAATATCGTATTGGGTAGGGGCCAAACGTGGAGGCGACACAGTGGGACGAGAGGGTTACACAATGTTTTCATTATTGAAGATAATTTTTAATTGCAACCATTCAGCCGCAACTGCTACAATTATTCAGAAATGATTTTATGAAATGATTTTATATTCGATATTTATATAATATTTTATAATATATTTTCACTGCAATCTAATGAAATAATTTCATTCTAAACAGAGTTTCCACCGTTATTCGAATGATCAATTCTGTTGAAAATTCTATTACGCATAGAATTATTCTGAACCTTGGAAGGGCGGTTCATCTTCTAAATATGAATTAGGGCACACATAAAAAATATGTGTACCTTCTTTGGTAGATTAACACATGCTTCGAAACAAATCAAATCGGAGGCGAACGCTTAGCTGAACTTCCTTATGAGACAAGGACCCACAATGACTTCCAAATTATTTTCAAATAATTTCGAATATGTATCCGGAGAGATTGGTTGAGAAACTGGATAATCCAATATCAATAAGAAGATTCTTATCGCATATTAGGTCTGCTAGATATATTATTCAAATCCGTGAGACGGACCAGCAATTGAATGAAATGTTATTAAATCTCAGTACTGCAGCCGAAAAATAAGTCTCATGTTGAATATTGACAGATCAACAATTATGGTTAATGGCCAATAATTAGGGTCTTGATAACCCTGTTAACATCTATTATTCTTGAATTAAATTCGGCAAAGAACACGTGCATTCGGATCAGCTGCAATATTGAAATCGCAAAATGTTGTGAATCAACAAAAATGGATGGGAACTGGAATGGGCAGCATCTAAAAAATCAAGAGAAGATCTGATATTAAATAAGCCACAGTTCCTGCTAATTGAAGTGTATGTGTTCTCCCATCGATGACTCAAGCACCCCAGACAGGGTCTCTTATTGAACAACATCTCGGAAAGGTAAGACTGTCTCGAAGAGCTATATATATGAGCGATTCCACGTGACTTCAGCCACTCAAAAAAAAAATTTTCCACAAATAATTTTAAAAAATTGAGCTATTTTTTTGCAATATATTCACCGAGTGCCGATTTTTTAAAAATTTTTTTGACGGTTTTATCGTTAATTAAAGTTTTTTTGTATTTTTCCGTTCAAATGGCTGTATCTTTGGCAGGGTTTGACGTATTTACATTTGTAAAAAACGAAAATGTGCGTCTTTTTAAGGCCTTCCAGAAAAAAATTACTTTAGATTATATTGAGCAAGTTGCACGTCCGTTTCAGGGCAAAATATGCAAAAATATTTTTTTTCTCAAAAAATGCATTTTTAATTTTTTTTTTCAAAATTGCCCCGAATTCTGAATACCAAAAAAGAATTTTTGGTATTTTTTATATCGTGGGACCGGCAATCGGTAATGCGTAATTTTACCGATTTCATTAATAGATTTTTTACAGTTTGATTTTTTCGCTTTACGCGATTCAACGAGCATTGATTATCATTAATTTCTCTTTCAAGGAGGCTTCTGAACTCGCGTAAAGTGACTGGAGCCCATGAAAAAAAAAAAAAAATCAAACTGAAATACAAATGTAAATACGTCAAACCCTGCCAAAGATACAGCCATTTGAACGGAAAAATACAAAAAAACTTTAATTAACGATAAAACCGTCAAAAAAATTTTTTAAAAATCGGCACTCGGTGAATATATTGCAAAAAAATAGCTCAATTTTTTAAAATTATTCGTGGAAAAATTTTTTTTTGAGTGGCTGAAGTCACGTGGAATCGCTCATATACATATATATATATGTATATATATATGTATATATATATATATATATATATATATATATATATATATATATATATATATATATATATATATATTAGAGTGGTCGTTAAAAAATCGATTTCAATTCTTTGCCCCGAAATCGAAAGTTTACCTCGTAAAACTAAAGTTATCGAAATTTGAGCCCTTTAGCATAATGCTAAGGTGCGCCTCTAGAATTTTTATTATTCATTTTTTGCAACTTTTGTTTTTTTTTTTTTTTTTTTTTTTGAAGTGAAAACTTCTATAGGCGCACCGAGTTCTTTTTCTGTGGGGAGTGGAAGAGACTGAGCCGTCACGCTCGTTCGGGCGTCACGCTCGGCTATGTAACGCTCGTTCGGGTAAAGTCGGCTCGAGTCGACTTAGGGAGCGAGAGAAATATAGAGAAATATAGAAATATAGAACAATAACAAAACTATAAGTGCTAAACGTAATCATTTTCCGGTGGTGTCTGCATGCGCTATAACGATTCACAAGTCACAAGCAACATTTGATGAAATTGTTTATGAGTATGAGAAAACGCATAATCAGCAATTAGTATATGTTGCATTATCAAGAGTAACGCGCATTGAAGGACTTTATATTGTGACTGAAAAAAACAATCCTACATTCCATCACGGACGAAAAGAATCTACATCCGTCATTGATTTACAAAATGAATTCAAAAGGCTATCACTCAACAGGCTTCAAACAGTTACTGATATCTTAACAAATTTTATTTCCAATAGAAATGGCATATCAATATATTTATTCAATTGTCAAAGTTTACGAGCACATTGTTATGCCCCAGAATTTTATAAAGAATTTAGCGATCGATGCAACGATTGCACATATGTGTTGTATTAATCGTTGACATCGATTCGACACGAGCGACACATGTAAAAACGATTGCACGAATGTGTTGTACACATCGTTAACATGCGTAAAAGAAATGGAACAGCGATTTCATAATCGCTGTCAGCAAAATCATCGAAAATAAAGAAATGTAGCAACGATCGTCCGAGGACGACCATTGTACGATGATTTCGTAATATTAATTTGGAACGCGTTTGCAAATTTACCAGGTGGGGTAAATTTGTAAACAAAGAGAAAAATATAAGAACTTCGGTCTTCGTACCGAAGTCAGTCTAAAATTACATCGCTACGCGTGACGTTCGCACGAGATAAATCTACTCGGAAGTACTCGAGCAGATTTAAGTAATCAAGTGTAAAATAATTGATCTAAGTAATAAACTAGTTAAATTATTGAAACTAAATTAATCAGTATTGTTATCATTCGGGTTAAACCCCTCATCGGCAAACGATCCCGAACTTTACAACTTCTAATTGACTCGTAATATTCTATTACTCGTCATACGGACATAACAACATGCTTTGGACCTAGCAGATGACAGTATTGCGCAACGTTCAACTATTTTAATTTTGTCAGAAACTTGGACGAATAATGAAGAAGACGTCGATGTCCCAAATTTTAATGCTGTTACGAAATTTAGAAGACCTGATTGTCGAGCTGCAGGTGTAGCTATATTAAAAAATAACAGAGATGTGGCAACTATCGTCACGTCACAGATGGATTTTTTATATTTCATGTATCTGCAATAGGAGAAATTTGTATAGCGAAGTGTACAGCAGAAAATGGACTAATAATTGTAATTGTAGCTATATATATCTCACCTAATCAGAGCATACAAAAAATCATTGAATTCATTCATGAAAATTTACTTGTTTATACAAAAGCAGGATCTGGTCTTCTCAAACAAAACCTTGATGCATTGCCAATGATTTTGAGTGGAGATTTCAATGTTGATTTCGCAAAAGGTACATCAAAGCCGTTAGTGGATTTTTTGAAATCAGAATTAGATTTGGATATGTCGAATGATCCAAACGAAAGCACGACAAAATATGGAACAACGATTGACGGAGTTTTTTATAGATATTTAGCAAATTTTCATTCCAAAGTATTTTTTTCATATTTTAGTTACCACAAACCTATTGTTTCATTTTTAGAGTCCGATACAAATGATGATCAGTCCGAGCAAAATTCACCAGAATTGAAAGAATAAGGTATACACAATAATAGTAATTATATATATTTTAAGTGTGATATAGAATGAAAATGTAAAATGGAAAATGTAAATGTAAATGAATATAGAACAAAAAAAAATAGTTGTATTTCGTATTATTAACCTCGCCTTGATGAAGTTTTCACTTCCGTCGTGTGGTCTCAAGCACACACCTAATTTTTTTTTTTTTCAAGTTGAACAATCTTCAGTTGATCTCAAAGAGAACAACCTCCCCAAATTACACTTCTCTATCTCAATATTAAGGCGTGCTCGTCAATTTTTAAAAAATTGTTTTATTAACTATGATGTTTTTTTTTCTAAGTGAACAATCTGAAGTTGACCGCAAGAAAAGAAGATGCCCCAAATTACAGATCTCTATCTTTATATTAAAGCGTGCCTGTGAATTTTTTGGATTATTCAATTACTTAATTTGAATTTTTTTTTCATTTTAAATAATACGATTTCTTGGTAGTAGACGATCCATAAGACGTAAAAAAAATAGTTTTTACGAAAACGACTTTTATTTGAAAATGTATTCGAATTTTTACACAAATTCTTATTTGCGTAAAATTCTTATTATGATGTTTACCTGGTAATCGCATCGATGATTTTTTCAGTGCTCGTATGATTATCAGATCTCGTGACTTTTGCAATCACGGAACACACTGCACGTTGAATGCACGGTGTCACTCGTTTGTTTTTCAAAAGCAAATTATTCACAGAATTGCCCATTTCCCAAATCCTCGAATCATCCTGGGAGCCTATCCCGAAAAATAAAAATCGTCGGTTATAAACATTCATTTATTCATAGATAACGCCTTATAGAGTAGCATTTCGGGCATAGTGGATCACGATTGATAAAATTGTTGAGTATTTGGTGCCAATGTATAAATAAAATTGTTGACGAACGAAAAAGGGATGGAGAGTATAACCTCGAGGATTGCTTACGTATCTTGATCAATTTAATCAATTTTAGAAAATTCCCAGAGTCGGAGGTTTATTCTCGAGCTTATTGTAGAACTTGCACAATATCAGGTTCAACAATAACGGATCCACGGATAAAAACTACGCTCTGTTTGTATAAAAGAATATGCCGTAATTTTAAATTTTACTCTCGAACAATTTTAATTAACGATTCTTTGTTTAACAAGTTTTATTATTAGTTATTATTAAAATGTATAGAAAGGAAACTATGAAAGGAATTGAGTTTTATTGAAAATATACTTTCAATGACACTCCTTCGTCGAACCCAAATTGCAAAAATCTGGCTTTGATAAACTAAAATTATCTACGTACGATATTGTTGACCGATTGGTGAATTGAAAAAAAGAGGGACGATGAACGTTGCTACTGCAGCCACGAGTCCAGTCACTGCCATAGCCTTCGCATTAACATTCACCAAGGTTGCTGGACTGTCGTCCGGATGGTTTTTATTCTCCAGTGGAATAGTCAAAAACGGCACAGTCAGATCCAGATTTATCTGCAATCGAAAAACATATTATTTCGTTCGCTAATAAATTTCCGATATTTCCGTATCAGTGACTCACTTCGATCTCTCCACTATCAGAATTGAAAGAAATTAATCGTCCCTGCCTCGATCTTTCGGAACTCTCTATACCGGTTAGTGGAGCGATGAACGAAGCACCAATCAATACTATAATAAGTGACGATGGCGCGAAATCCTTCATATCTGTAATTTATCGCAGAACTTCTTTTTTTTCTCACAATATAAAGCTAATCGTGTTACTCGGAACTATACACACATATGCAAGTGAAGAAATATGATTTTTTTCAAATACTTTTTGTTGGAAAGTTGGAATCATGTTCCGTATATCGTGACGAATATATTCTTCTACATATATATATATATATATATATATATATATTGCAAGAAAGTACTTTGTGCATCTAAGTTCGAACACTTTGTGACAGACTACCCTGCATCGGCACTGCGTATTATTCCGAAGCCCCCGCTACTCCCGCCGCGGGTTTCCGGATGTTTAGGAAAACGCGGTGATTTACGTTTCTTCGTGGAGAAAGGTTTGCCGTTTTTGTTTACGCCTTCACTCGCAATGATCACCCGCTCATGGTATCTTTTACATTATTTTTTACATTTATACAAAAAACTAATTACATATGATACACGGATGATTCATGTGACACGGTCTCTTGAATAGTTATTACGAATTTTCACCGCCACGCATTAAGCGAAAAAGTGAAAGTCGTTGAAAAATCATAACAGTAAAAGAAAACTGGAGAGTTGAAGACTCTCGTTAGTTAGATATACTTAACCGCTATAAGGGCTTAAGAAGTTTTGTGAAATCTTGTCAAACCTAGTTCACAACTGCATCGTCAGTGTCGTCCGGGCTTGCGGGATCGACTCTCTCGTTATTAGTAATTGTAAGGGGCCGGTGCACAACGAACCACATTACGAACGTTGCAGTGCTTTTGAAAAAAAAGCTCAGCGATGACGCAACTGTAAGATGATTTTACTCTCATTTGAATTATCTTCCATCGATCGTGTAGATTGATGCTGTGAGCTCAAACGACTATTACGATAGAAATTATTATTAGATTATTTATACTATTGACAGGACATTGAGAGAATGTATTTTACGTATTTAGGGCGTGCATTTTTTATAATACAATAAATGGGTTGAGTACACCTTGAGGCAGAAAAACTAAATCAATCATCCTTTTTCAATAGAATTTTTCTTATTACCTAATCGATGATCCCAAGTGGGAGTATACATCTATGTTTGGTAGATTTATTATAAATAGATATAAAATAGATGTGTTGCCATGTTATCGTGTCGAATATGTTTTATGACGAAAGGACCATAACATTTCTTATCCGAAATAAAAATGGTAAATATCCTCTAAAAGTATGTAAACCGAGGAATCTTTTTTAAATGCCGATTTTAGGAATCTCCGTTTCCCTCAGATAATGGTTGTGATTCCAGCGTGTAGATACGATACTCGAAATAAATATCTTCTCATTATCATTTAAAGAACAACAAAAAAACTGTTATGTTCGAAAACCATATGACAACTGTGCGATAATTATACGAAGATCTGGTTAGTTTTTTAACCTGATCGATTCCTTCGTCACCGAAATATGTGGGGCAATGTTCACGACAGTACAGCTTTGAGAAAAAAAAAGCGTCGCACGCTTCATTTTATGACATTTATCACTATATAAAATTAAGTAAAAAATTTAAAAAACTCCCGACTGCTAAAGAAACCTCGGACGCGAATAAAAAGGATGGAATAATCCAAGCTATCATCTTAGTTTATAAGTCATTTCGGTGCATTCAATATTTTGAATTATATTAATCTTCTTACTGCTCTCTATGCAGTTGGGAGACGTCCTCTTCCGCATCCTGGAACATCTACATTGAATATTATCTTCCTGACCAATTAATGACGTCTCCCGACTGCATAGAGGGCAGTAAGGAGATTCATACAATTAAAAATATTTAATACACTGAAATGACTGCTCATAAATCAAACTATGAATCAACTAAGATGATAGCTTGGATTATTTCATCCTTTTTATTTGCGTCCGAGGTTTTTTTAGCAGTCGGGAGTTTTTTTTTATTTTAAATTTAATTAATTCTTTATCGCAAAAAGAATACACTGCCGAGAATGCCGAAAACAGATGGATATCGCGACGAATTAAATTAATTTAAAAAAAAACGAATTCAAAATCGAAGTGACGTTTAACTTGGTTTAACGACGTACGCTTGTGCACTATATATATATATATATATATATATATATATATATATATATATATATATATATATATATATATATATATATGTGTGTGTGACGTCACATCACCGACGATGTCGCCCTTCCTCGAACCACGAATCGCGAGGGCTCTGAAGGCGATGGACTACATCCACGAATGCGAGAGAGATCAGTATTATGATCGATGAACCTCCTCTTCGACCCACAGAATTGACGTGCCAAAATCTGTCAGGAGGGGATCAGCCGTTTGGCCAAACACTTCAGCCTCAAAATTGAGCTATTTCGCGGGCAGGCGGTGAAACTCATAACTCCCGTTTTTGCCCCGTGGGCAATCGGGAGTTAATTTAAAAAAATATCACTTGAAACATAAAAACATATATCCTAAGGTGGGTTTATGGATTTATTGACGTACAAAATTTTCTATGAAAATATAATTGACAAACTCACGTGCCGGAAGCATCACAATTATTGCATAAAATGAATAATTTAATTGGATTCACTAACGACTCACCGTTTATCGCATGCTTGCTACGTAAAGAGTTGAAAGTACTTGGACCTTAACAAAAAATTTAAATCAACTAGATTGCCGACAGGATGCAAGAGATGGGAATACAAATTTGTGCAACTCGGCGATTGTTCTCGTCCTCATGAGCAACATAACGACGACGAACTCAGTGAAGAATTTGTTCTCGGTCTCGCGGCTCAACTGTTTTTCGAGAAACGGAGGGTACGCGCGAGAGGAAAAGTTGGACACGTCACGGAAGACGAGTTTGTCGAAGAAATACGACGACGAAAGCGAAACCGTGCAAGCAATTATGCTCACGATTTGACCACCAAGATTAACAGTCCGTCGCTATATATTGTCCCCGCGGAAACGAGACTCCTCAGTCTTCCCAGAAATTCACCAGCTGGAAGCCAATTTGAATTGTTTTTTTGTTTTGTTTTGTTTTCTTTTTAGGCATCAAATACATATATTCGCATAGCGTTTCGTTTTTATTTATCTTTCGGCTAGCTTGGTCCGCGCATTTAAATTATTATTTGTTATCCTCGATTCATTAATGATGTCTATTCGATGCTTGAAGTATTTGGGAGTCGTAATGGTGATTTTTTCGTACGAGACGGTGAGCTGTTTACCAAAATTCGGCGCGGAAGCGTAAGTAACTCTTTTGATGTATCATCGTCATGGATTTTCAGATCACTGTCGGGAATTTAGAAAAAAAACTGCAAATAAAGGGGAAAATATTATAGATAAACGTGACAAGTGAATTTAAATTCTTAAAATTGTAAAGCTAGGTGACTTGCAGGGTTTCGATTTTTTTCGATCATGCTGCAACGCTTACCACTGTAGATAATAATACGGTAAAGTAGTTATTGTTTTTGCGGTCGAAGAGCACGGACTTTTCAGCGTATCGTGCAGTTTTTCAGTCCCGTAGTAAATGACGGTCAAAAAGCTGATAACTTCAACCTTTAGTGTTTATAATGTTTTCTCTGGAAACTAAGCTGATTTTGATGACGAACAATCTTGCAGTTTTTTTATCAAGAGTAGGCAATACTTAAATTAAAATTCATATTAAGAATATTATTCCGTTCGAAGAACGGGGAGTCTTTTCCAGGAGTTTTTGAATAAGGGGTGCATTATCTGAATCCGACCATTTTTTGCAGAGATATAACTGCCTGAACTTTTGGTAAATTCTTGGTGTTTTCAAATTGTCCATTAATTTTTTCGCGGCGTATATTAGCACAAAATCCGTTGGCCCGTTAGCAACGCAAGACGTTGATTATCCTACAAACTGTAATTGAAATTAGTATATTGGTTAGCACATAAATATCCGACATTCTCACATAGTCGAATTATATATGGGGCATCCTATTGAATTTCAGACAACTTTCACTATCGACTCAAAAATTTGAGCTGACAATTTTTCAGGACAATGTTTGAAAAATCGAGCGACCCGTCATTTTATCAGCATTTTCGATTTTGAGAGCCCGCTATTGAGATACGAATAAATGTAGTTTTTCAACTATTGATCATATTTAGTCATTCAAATCGATATATCGCAACAACGGTTAGTGATAAATTGGGAAACGATATGTGTGTTCATCTTTGTTTTTGCACGCGCTATATGATGAAAATATGTATTAGTATGTCGCATCAATTGAACAATTATCTATTAACAATCGGATAATTAAAAGTTGCGTAACATAAAAAATGCTGATTCCGTTATTTTCCCAAATTGCTTAAAAAATGAACGTTTTGAGACCTTGCAACATATCGCTATATCTCATCAATAGCTGGTGTCATTGATTGAAAAAATAAATATATTTTTTTTTCGTTTTTACACGCGTTATACAACAAGGGTATTCACGATTATCTTGCACTTATGGAACAATCATAGTTCTTTTTCATGAAAACGCGAAAACAACAAAAAGAGTTTATTTCTTTTTCTGGTGAAAACACTCTGATGAGCCATAACTTTTGAAAATATCATCAATAGTTGAAAAACGTCATTTGACTGTATCTCAATAGCGGGTGCTCAAAGAATAGGATACAGATCCCACCCTGAAGCTTTGGCCAACTTCATATTTCGACCTCCCAAAAGCACAAAAAAAAATCAAAGTTTTTAATTATGTCGGAATGCGCGTTTCTTCATTCGAAGGTAGTTCTGAATTTCTCTAAGGCTTGTAGGGGATCTAAAAATTGAAAAAAAATCAGAGATGTTTTTGAGGTGAAATGGAAGCCGAAAAATTACGACCTCAATCGGCGGAGATTAGGTTTTAACCGTCCGAATTAAAAAAAAAAAATAGTTGTAATACAGATTCCACTCTGAAACTTTGGCCAACTCCATTTTTTGGCCTGTCGAGAGCACGAACAAAAAATCGAAGTTATGAATTATGTCGGAATACGAGTTTCTTCATTTGAGGGTAGACTTAAATTTCTCTAAGAGTTGTAGGGAATTCGAAAATTCTTAAAAAAAACAGGGGTGTTTTCGGGGTGAAATGGAAGCCGAAAAAAAATCATGAACTGGATAGGTGGGGGTCAGGATTTTGACTGTCTGAACTGATATGGAATCCCCCATATATATATGAACAATCCACCAATTCGAGTACCGAGTTTTGGCTTCATTATCAGCGTTTATTTATTCCGTTTTTTTTTGGTTAATTTCGCTGCAATCGTATGGGCCATTTTGTGCATTTTTCATTATAATTTTTTTTTCATCAATTTCTCAATGTGCTTTCATAGAAAAAAGTAATTTTGACAAAGTTAATTATGTAATAAAGGCGTAGCTTTCCGAAAAAAATATAAAAACTTTTTTGGGCCGTAAAACATTACTTAAAATCGCATCTGAATTATTGAAGTCGATTCTTCAGCCAATGAATATTTGAAAAAAAAATTGTAAATGATTTTTTTCGAAAAACTAAGAAAATGTCACAAATTGTATGTTTTTCGAGTTGGGATCTCCGTAAGTTTTCTTAGAATTAATCAAAAAACATAAATTCAATATAAGAATTTGATTAATGTTGTAACAAATTTCTTATTTCGAAAATCGAGATTTATTTTATTTTTGTTTTGTTTTGTGGGATCAGTCGTAGCAGGGTCGGTTTCATGGTTGGACATAAAAAAAATCATTTTATTCTACTTTTTTTAATGAATAAACGGACTTATCGAAGTTATCTGATTACATTGGATAATCGCATTCATACCCTCAAATATTTAATAACATGTCCCTTTCAAATTATTAATCATTCATTCTTTGCCTGGTTCGTTTCCACAAATATATCTTTTTATGACGAGTACAATTTCGATTTTATCTCACTGCCCAATATTCATGTCCATTAGTCAGCGCACATTTATGTTCCACGAGTCAATCAGTACATACAATTATGAGTTACATTTCTTTTTATTTCCATTTGTTGATTATTTCAATTTCATTTATCATTTCACTTTTATTTATCATTTGAATGTCATTTATTAGGATTTCAAGTTCATTTAATATTTCCATTAGCTTCGCTTTCTCATTAGTCCTATTCACTTGCTTAGTCGATCCACAAAATCCATCCTTTTATATTTTAGTTATATTTTCAATGATTTCATTTCATTTTAATTTCGCGTTCATATTCACTATTCATTTAATTATTCATCTCACTGTTCATCTCGTTGTTTATTATATCAATCATTTTTATTTTAATTAATCACCACGTGTTTCATTTTTGCTTCACGTTGATTTGAACTTTTGTGATCGTGAGGTTATCGCACGAGGTTATTGGAGCAAACGAAAACGTCTGCTCCCGACGACACGCGTCGGGAGATTCTTTCGAATATTCGGGGTTCACCTGTCTCGGAAACTCACAAATCATACGACGACGACGATTAGCCCATCATTGGCTATTCCTCGGTCGCGTGATTGTTCACGTGGTTTTCGCAACCACGTGATCGAGGACCGGTGGGGTCTCGGCCGTTACAATGTTATTCACGAGTTTGGGATGGTCGCAGACGAGCTTTCCCCAGTTCGCCGCCGTGGCGCATGGCTACCGTGGGAGTTGATTACGGTGGCAGTTGGACCTGAATTTATCTCGATCCGTGCGCGCGCGCGCAACGTCATCTCAAGCGTTTTATCTCGGCCCGAACGTCGTCTTTACCGACCGACTTTATTCGGTAGTTATCTCGGCTTCCGAGCGCAGCACTGAAAGGGACGACTTAGCGAGTCTCGACATTTGGCTCCTAACTCGAGTTTTTACTACGAAATTCACAGCCCGTAGCTTATACGATATTAAAGGCGCCACGCTCAGAAAGAATGTTAAAAATTCGAGATTTTCTTAACACCCAATTATTATGTTGGGCAGTGTTGAGCAGCGGTGATTACCGCTGCTCAACACTGGATCATCTGAAACCAAAAAAATAAGAGGGATCATGAGTAAATTACATTGGGCCCAGGATGGACGGAGAGTTAATGAAAATTTTGATTATTGTCGTTCGTCGATCTTGGGTAAAATTATGTACAGAATGAGTTACATAAATTTCGAAACGATCGGTCGAGCCGTTCTGGAGTTACTGATGATCACCGACCTGATCACCGATCATTGCAATGAAGTTATAGCTGCTAGTACATTCGATCGTATATATGATCGTATATACCCCGCGAGCGCGGTCAGCGAGGCAAAGATTTTGACCTTAAATTGCAACGAAAGCATATCTTTTTAAATTTTCAAAAAAATATATGTCAAAGCAAACACTCTGAGGAAGATTATAGAGTGAAAATTAGAGGTGTCACTCAAGAACATAACTCGGAAAAAAATATTGTGAAAATTCAAAATTTTCACCCACCCCTATTTTTGATCAGAAGTTGCTATCATTTTTTTAGAGCAATGGATTCTTCGATGTTCATGACATATGTAAATTTCATCATAATCGGGCCAGCCGTTTTCAAGAAAAACCACTTTTTTGATGTTACTTTCCCCCTTCATAACTGCTACAAAAATAAATTTTCCAAGTCCATATTTGGAAGAATTTTGTATCACGTGTATTCTTATTTACGTAAAATTCATATTTGCGTAAAAATTCGAATTTATCTTCAAATAAAAGCTATTTTCGTAAAAACTATTTTTTTACGTCTTTTGAATCGTCTACTACCAAGAAATCGTATTATTTAAAATGAAAAAAATTCAAATTAAATAATTGAATAAACCAAAAAATTCACAGGCACGCTTCAATATGAAGATAGAGATCTGTAATTTGGGGCATCTTCTTTTCTTGCGGTCGACTTCAGATTGTTCAACTTGAAAAAAAAAAATTTAAAAAAAAATCAAAGTTAATAAAAAAATTTTAAAAAAATTCACGAGCACGCCTTAATATTGAGATAGAGAGCTGTAATTTGGGGAACTTGTTCTCTTTGAAATCAACTGAAGATTGTTCAGCTTGAAAAAAAAAAAAAAAAAAAAAGTTGCAAAAAATGAATAATAAAAATTCTAGAGGCACACCTTAGCATTATGCTAAGGGGCTCAAATTTCGAGAACTTTAGTTTTACGAGGTAAACTTTCGATTTCCGGGCAATTAAGAATTTTACGCAAATACGAATTTGCGTAAAAATTCGAATTCAGTTTCAAATAAAAGCCATTTTCGAAAAAACTATATTTTTTACGTCTTATGAATCGTCTACTACCGAGAAATCGTATTATTTAAAATTAAGAAAAAATCAAATTAAATATTTGAATAAACTAAAAAATTCACGGGCACGCTTCAATATAAAGATAGAGATCTGTAATTTGGGGCATCTTCTTTTCTTGAGGTCAACTTCAGATTGTTGAACTTAAAAAAAAAAGAAAAAAATGTTTAAGTCGATAAAAATAATAATAAACATTATAGAGGCACCCCTTAGCGTTATGATAAGGGGCTCAAATTTCGAGAACTTTATTTTTATGAGGTCAA
The DNA here is from genome assembly GCA_963662125.1 of Diplazon laetatorius. Classification (NCBI taxonomy): domain Eukaryota; kingdom Metazoa; phylum Arthropoda; class Insecta; order Hymenoptera; family Ichneumonidae; genus Diplazon; species Diplazon laetatorius. Next base: position 11,957,140 of record OY759153.1, read on the forward strand.
CTTTTGATTTCGGGACAAAAATCGAAAATCGATTTTTTAACGTCCACTCTAATATATATATAGTATTGTATAAACTGGACTGAATTTTTTCTTCGATCAGCTTCGTGCCAAGTTCCGTAGATTATGTCGAGAAATTGGACAACGTTCAGGAACAGTTTGCAGTGCCAATGCACAGTCAGGCGATATTACGAAGCGAAAGTAATGCGTCGAGTGCGAGACATTCAGGAGCTGCAGATACCACCAACGTCTCGGACCGTGGTTAGGAACCCAGATTCGGCTTCACTAATATCGGCAGTACCGGATCGGTACATGGAACGAAAAATTTCACTAATAATCTTGAATATTGTCAGACACCATCCCCTGACGACTACATCTTTCAATTTCAGGGCTACGGAGTTTCTACTTATGCCCCGGCGAAAATTGACCTTGGAGGTCTTCTCCTCGGCGCGGTTATCGGTGTAGGCACAATTCTCGTGATCCCCAAGTTGCTGTACATCCTGTCCGGATCATACGGATCATACGCTAGAAGTAAGTTTGATTTTATTTTGTTTTTCAGTGCCCTCTTTTGTTTTATTTTTTTAACAGTTCTCTGAAAAAATGTTCAATTATAAATTATTGTTGTTATATGTTATCCAACTTATTCAAATTAATAAATGATCCACGTACGGTCAGAATTCGATGGTTGATGACTCCACGTCCCCCTGATCCGCACGTCATTTATACTATTTTTTTCAACAACTTTGGTTTTTTTTATTAGGTGACGAGAGTAGTTTCGCAAGCGCAATGACGAAGCTCGATGACACTCTCGCGCGTCACGGCATCGACACGACGTCCTGTATGCAGAGAACGGCTTGCACGTACGCACAAAAAGCAGCAGAAACTATGCGAGATGCTAATTCAATAACGGACGAAGAAAAGGTGACGTCCTTCGACCGGATGATCGAAACATTGACGACAAACCAGGTGTTTCGCACGGCGATGCGTGGCACCGCAATTCAAGAGGCGATCGAGGCAGGACGCGGCGGTGAAAACTGCTCCCGAACTTATCGGCATTGCGGCTTCTCTTTCGAGACAATTGTCGGTCTAGTTTCCAATCTTATGTCCACTATGAAAACCCACGGTCATTCGGCGCGTACAGTTTCCTTAGCCTCCTCAGCTTCGCCGTGAAATTTCTTTGAAAAATCAAGAAATTCAATCAACGATCGCTATCATACTGATTTTTTTATTCCGAAGCCGTTAATAATATTATTTATAACACGCCGTGCGTACAAGTGCATTTACACACCTTGTGACATAAAAATTCGTACGACACTTGTACGAAAAACGTGTTCTGAACTCGTGTGATTGCAATACTCGCCTTCGGCTCGTTCTGCAAACTCACACTCGTCAGAAAAAAAAATTTCGTACTAGTGTCATAATGTACTATATCGTGCACGATTCTCGAATAAAATTGATTTATATAAACTATAAAAAAAATATGTAATATGAAAAAAAATATGTATCGTCGTTGCGTTGCGGATATAATATGTATGACGTGATTTCTTAAAAAGTATATTTATATACGAGGTGTTCCACCCCATTTCGAACGGTCAAAAAGTTTTGCATTCCCGAAAAAATTGAAATTTGGTCAAATTATTCAATTAGACGAAAAAAAGTAGTGTGATTTTTTTCAGATTTTTTGGATCGCATTTTTTTGAGTTTTTCAACATTTCAAAATTTTCTAAATAACGTTATATATTGAAAACATACGATTAAACAGAAAAATGTTTCAGACAAAAAAGTTGCAGTTTTCCATAAACTTTGTGAAAACATTTTTCTTGGAATTTTTCGAGTTCAAAAAATGACCATTTTCATCAAAAATATACGAAAATAATTTTTTCCGGTCGGTATGTCACCTTCGATTTATCTCAAAAAATTCCTGAAAATACTCTGAAATGTGTAAAATACACACGTATTTTTTTTGTCATGGCTCGATTAGTTGTTCCTAAGCTATGCTTTGGTTTATTAATAATATTTATTGAAGTTTTTTTAGAAAAATCCATTATTATGGAAAATCATAATCTCCCGAATTGTTTTTCTCAAATTTACAGATGAAAGAACATTTACAATGATGATATTAATGTTTTGGAGCTTATTGGAGCATAGATAATCGATAACGTAGATGGAATCGAGATTTAAGCGAGTAAAAGCTGTACCGAAGACCCAAAAACACCTTTGCATTATACCAGGACCGGATGGGATTCTCCAATGCAAAATATATTCGCTCGCCACGGACTTCGTAACTCACCGAGTCTGGAAAAATAAATAACTCGAAACGATCTGTTTATGCTTCACTTTTTCCCAGTTCTTACGTTGTGATTCATTTACACAACAATAATAAAAAAATATGATGTTAGGACAGAAAATTATTCACTTAATCATTGAATTTTTTGAACGAGTGATTATAGAGCGTAGCTTTCGAACGAGTTCAATGGAGTTCCATCTACGTTATCGATTATCTATGCTCCAATAAGCTCCAAAACATTAATATCATCATTGTAAATGTTCTTTCATCTGTAAATTTGAGAAAAACAATTCGGGGGATTATGATTTTCCATAATAATGGATTTTTCTAAAAAAACTTTAATAAATATTATTAATAAACCAAAGCATAGCTTAGGAACAACTAATCGAGCCATGACAAAAAAAATACGTGTGTATTTTACACATTTCAGAGTATTTTCAGGAATTTTTTGAGATAAATCGAAGGTGACATACCGACCGAAAAAAATTATTTTCGTATATTTTTGATGAAAATGGTCATTTTTTGAACTCGAAAAATTCCAAGAAAAATGTTTTCACAAAGTTTATGGAAAACTGCAACTTTTTTGTCTGAAACATTTTTCTGTTTAATCGTATGTTTTCAATATATAACGTTATTTAGAAAATTTTGAAATGTTGAAAAACTCAAAAAAATGCGATCCAAAAAATCTGAAAAAATTCACACTACTTTTTTTCGTCTAATTGAATAATTTGACCAAATTTCAATTTTTTCGGGAATGCAAAACTTTTTGACCGTTCGAAATGGGGTGGAACACCTCATACACATATGTATGAGATGTTCCATACCAAATCGACAAGGTTTCAGCCATTCTCCATTTTGCTAATAATTGTATATGTTTTTCTATTGACTAATAGGAGTACTCATCATTTTTTCAATTTTTTTTTGAGCAACGCTATATAGACCAAAAGTTTAAATAAACGATGTTGTAGAGAATTGAATTTCCTACAATGAAGTCCGCGACATTGCGTGTTCCGATTTCGGGCCTTTCCGAACATACTCGAAATTTGTTCCGAATTTGGAGCCCAACCTCGAGCCTTGATGCACATACTGCATAGTTTTGTTAAGGGTACTAGGCAGCGAAAAAAAATTGAATTTTTCCGTTTTTTTGTATTCTGTTACTACAATCTCTTCCGAGTATTTTGGTGCAAAGCAGACTGAAAAATTTGCAAAATTGTGGTCAGGAGAGAAAAAATAGCGGCGGAAAAAATAGTAGCGGCGCCAGAACTTTAAGGGCGGGGTAAGGTATTAACATTTTTTTTTGCATTCTATTTTTTTTCCTCAACCGAATGCATAATATCTCAAGAATATTGTGTCAAAATATGAAGTCGATTGGAGCAAAATTGACAACGTTATGAGTATTTGAGTGTCCGTTGCCGTCCGAGGAATGCCCAAGCGACAAAGACTCCTGGTGCGAATGGCAGAGAGCTGCAGCTGCAGATGCTCTAGAATCATTCAAATACAGCTACGCAGCCCCTTCTACTGACGTTCTGGAAGCCATTAAGCCTATTTATGAGACCTTGAGCAAGGACGCCCTTTTTGCAATGTTGTCTTGGAGGTTTCACGCAAAAAATAATATAAGAGTCTCAATCAGCTTATTTGGAAAATCTCCCCAGAGTCGATCTGTGGCACCGCTACGATCGTTGAAATTGCAGCTAATGTAGCTACATGTACTTCCAACGAAGGCTCTTTTGCCTTATTGGCCTTTATGCAAGCGATAAACGTCGGTAGAGGGCCAAGTTCTCACGAATGGACGCGACAGTTGACAAGTTGCGAATTACTAGAGCAGGGTGGCAAGCGGCGCACGACAGTAAATAAGAAAGAGTTTTGCGTAGACAAATGCAAAGAGATGGAAGCTTTTTGCTCTCCGGACCTGGCATCGGCGACTCTGTTTGAGTATAAGAAAACTATCGGGTTTTATTTCGAATTTTTCAGTGCGCAACGCTTCAAAGCATTTTCCTGAAACTTGTCATTTTTTAAGTCCACGATAACACAACATCGACTAGACCAATCGTTTTGAAATCTTGCACGCTACTTTTTCACATAATGCACCAGATATTGTCGAGAGCTTTTTTAAAAATTATTGTTAATTTTACAGCAAATAATTAGCTGATTTTTAAAGCGAAAATCGGTTTTTTGCTTCCAAGTGCTACGAAAAAATTAAAAATAAAACTAGTAGAGCCCATGGTTAGTAATGCCTATGGCTATTCATGTTTATTTTGTATGTAACCTGTTACGGGCCGCACAAGTAACTTCCCGATTCGCGAGATTAAATTTATTCGAGTTTCTTCAAATTGGGGGCGATGAAAATTTTCCATCCCCCTGAAAAAAACAGAAAAAGTCCCATAACTTTTTTTCAGTTATACTAAAAATGATAATTCGTTCACTACAAACGTTTGCACACCTAAATCTTTAAGAATGGCGAAAGAAAATGTTTTTTTTCCCCAAGTGGGGTGCCAGAATTTTTTTTAATTGTATGCAGAGCCCCCCCCCCCCGCAAGTTGCATGACTCATCCACGGCAAAAAAAAAACCCAACAACAACAACGTATTTATATTATTGCCACTGAGTGGCCACTTGCAAATTCCTACCCTCCAGTATAAAATCCGTTCTTGAATTATTGCTTTTTGCTAAAAAACTAAAAAACTACTTGATCGTATTGGACCAAAATCTAATCAGCTCTAAGTTCCAGCGAGACGCCTCGATTGCATGACCGATCGTCCCAATCGCGTCATTAGTTTCAGAGAAAACGTTAACGAAAAATTGATTACATACAGGCGTACGTACGTACGTACGTACACACACACACACACACACTCACACACACAAACACTTTGCTGAAAATAGGCTTGCCAATGACCTCGAAACGTGAAGATCTGCAAAAATTAACGATTTTCGATTTTCAGGGTCATCACAATAACTTCCCTATAATCGGGAAGTAAAAAAAAAATCCCCTCGTGATTACCTCGAGAAACATCTCCTTCAACGAATGCATTTTCATTTTTTTCGTTTTAGATGATTCTTTATGACACGCCGTGCGTAGAATGCGGTTTTACCCACGCTTCGCGTGGGCAAATCCCCATTCACACACGTTGTGTCATAAAATTGTATACGATACTCGTGCGAAAAACGTTTTCTGGACTCGTGTGATTGCAACACTCGCCTTCGGCTTGTGCTGCAAAGTCACAGTCGTCAGAAAAACTTTTTTCGCACTAGTATCGTAATATACTATTTGCGAGTTATGATGAACACCGCAAAGCAACTTTTTTTTTAGGCGTCACCGGAGATTCACTGTCACGCGCTTAATTTTTAATATTTTGGAATGAAAATTTAAGAAAATATCGTTTAAATGTTGTATTATTATATGGAAATTGATTAAATAAATGTATACTTTTTGTATCGCCAGAAAAAAATATTAAACACATGCTTCTTTTTCACCGAATTAACCTTACCCCGCCCTTGAACACGTTTTCCTCGAAACAGCATTATGTACTAGTTTTATCATGATAACTCAAGAACGATTAAATATATCACCGAGTTTTTTTATGAAATAAAGTGATCAACGTTCTCTACAAAGTGAACCGACGTTTAGTATGTAAAGAAATGAATTTGTTATTATAACAGATGTTATCCATCTTTCAACGTTTTTCGAATTTTCGCCGCCATTTCCGTAATTTTATATTTGTAAAAAAATTTAGGTTCAATTCGTGACGGAACATCTTCCGAAGAGAATGGCGTTCCAAAATTCGCCGAAACTAGAATCGGCCACTCGGAATCGTGGTAAAACGGGAACAGTGCGTGAGACGGGTGGCCATCTTTATCAGCCTGTATCTTCCTTGAATATTCATATTTTTTAAGATGCGACCTGTGAATATAATAGCCGGAATGTCAATAAAAACATTGCTAAAAAGAAAATTTATGTATGTTGTTTCGTTTTTTCACACATGCCATTCGAATTGTATCGCATTTTCTGCCGATTCTCGCTGCCTAGTCCCTAAGGGGACATATATAGCTTGACGGTCGCGCAATTCAATATTTTTTTCTGACAAAACGAATAGAGATATTGACGATTTATTAAAAAATGTTTGATGCATCCATTAGAGAATCTTCCATAACATTTCAAGTAACAATATCACAAAATGGCAGAGTCATACTAGTTCTCCCGGCGGCATATTTTTTGCGGTAGTCACGGTATTTCCCAAAATGAGGGTCTGAAATCGAATCGGGTGATTGCATATCATTCTAGAAGTGTTAATTAACGTTTTTGACCCCATTTTGGTTAGTTTTCATATATAAAACTAGAACAAATCTTTTTTCAAAAAAGCTTCCTTACTCTCAAGAGAATGGTTTTATCGACGCATTTTATCAACGCATGATAATAACATGACAAAAAATGGATAATGGATTAAAAGATTGGCATTACTGATGAATGGATAGAAAAACAGAAAGTGGGAAACTGAAAAAATAGCGTCGGGGAAGTATCGAAAGCAAAGTAGTTGTAGCGGTATAGGTGTTATATCCCGATCCCTATCGAAATATCTTTTTTTCCATAAATTGCGAAATATCATCGCTCCGCGGTTGTCGAAATTACTGTTTCTTCTATCAAAGAACCTATGTAAACCGAAACCCGCTTCACAAAGAAGACGCGCACGTGATCAGTCACGCGAGCGTCTGAATATTACATATTCAGCTGAAAATTTACCGAGCTGAATCAATCATGGCTTAGCGACAACCCGAACGATTAAAAACCATCTCGACCGAAAACGAAATAGACGTTCGCCTGAGGAGACACGTGCGCGTCTCGTTTTATCAATATGCACCGTCAGCTGATCACCACCTCGAGGACAATTAACCGAAGTCAAAGTCTTCGACCGAGGCCAAAGACTTCGACTAAGGTCGAAGACTTCGACTAAGGTCGAAGACTTCGACTATAGTCAAAGAATTCGACGAGGAGACAAAGCGGGAAAAACTGATGACAACTACAGAAAATCAACCGATCATGTCGACTTGGGAAACCAATGAATCGAAGATCATCAGTCTTTCTTTAAATTCTGAACTCGTCGGTGCTCACACCCCGAGTGTCGTCCTGAGTCTCGCTTGTCTCTTCGTCGGTAGTTAGCGCGTGTCTTCGGCCCTTCTGGCCAAGCCTTTCCACCCGAGGGATCAGAAAGTCATCGAGGTGAGCGTTCTAATAATTCTATCGCGAGTGACCGGCGTCAGAATAAGAAAGAACTCACTCTATGTTTTATACACAAATTATTACCTCACACAACGTCGGAACCTCTGTGAAAAGCGTTCCGACTATTGAATAACCTAAAGACTCAGTTCCGGAAAGCAGTGAATCCTCTGCGAAAAGCGTTCCATCTGCTCTACGAAACATCGAACCAAACAAATCCAAACAAGACCATTGTACCAACGAAGAGAACTACCACAACGAACCATATTGTAAGTAATATTAAGATTATTGTAACGCTTCTTTTCTAACCTTATTATATTATTTCTGAATAAATCGAATATAACATAAACAGATACGCCTAGCCTTCCAATGGTATTCCTAAAAATATAAATTAAAATAGCCATTCCTGTAACTCAGGGCTTAACATAGGATCGAGAGCTGGCTCCGATTGCTACTTGCACACAGCGACAAATTAACTTATAACACAATAGACATGCATGAATTTCTATTTGTTACTATTCAATGTACTTCTTACATTATTTTAAATTTCTATATTTTTACAACGATTCAAATTTTGTTGTTTTTCCTTTGATATAAATGTTTTTGAGGTTATGATCACCGGCTTACCTGTCAAATAATACCAAAAAAAAAATCACAGGCAAAAGAATCACTCGAATAATAATTTAAAAAATATTACAAAATTTCCAGTACAAAGTGATAAGCAATACATACCGCACGATGAATATCCGAAATGTTAACTTCGATTTTTTTTAAGTAAATACTTCTTAAGGTAGTATCCTACAAACTGTGAGAGTCAAAGCAAGCCTAACATATACCATGTCCTGATTGAGATACGTAGTACTTTGATGTGGCAACGTCGCGTGTTATGATGTCGATTAGAGAGAGAGAGAGCGAGAAGATGGGAAACAAACGCGCAACGTTGCCATGTCTACTGGATCACGACCAACTTCTCATATAAACTGCATTTCCCGATGTTTATTTGCTTATCATTATCATCACAGAGTCCTGATCTCTACTTTCAAGTGCCCAAAATGTTCTCTGAATATTCAACTTGCAGCTCAAGTATTTTCATTACAATCTGACAAGGACTTTTTGTACTATATCAAATTGAGCGTGATTTTCCATAAGACTTCATGTTAAACGTGTAAAAATAAAAGTGTTGATATCTTTTTTCTTACGCTCCGGAAAGCCATACAAATCTAACTGAACCTTTTTCTTATCCATACCTATAAGTATGCGAAGTTGCATGAAAATCTGACGAGGAACTTTCCTATCGAGGGTACTACCTTAAACGACACAGGATCGGCTCGCGTTGTAAAACGGGACAAGAGAATGAAGGAATGGAAGAAAAGAGAGAGGGGAAGAGAATGATGCGTGAGCCGTGTCTATGCGAGTCAAAGCGAGCGAGTCGCCCCCTAGCCAGCCGCGTGTAGGCCGGACGAGAGAATGAAGGAATCGGAGAAGAGAGAATAATACGTAAGTCGTGTGTGTGCGAGTGAGAGCGAGCGAGTCAATGCAGAGTAGGGGCAGGATCGCGCGCCTCGTCATCGACACACAAGAATAAATGCTGAAAAAAGAAAAGCTGAACAAAAATGATTTTCGTTTCTTTTGTATTAAGGGGCGGCTAAGGGCTGGAGCGTAAAAAAAAACACTTTCTTTTCGAATCTTTTTCATAAATACGTATAGAGATAATTCATTAAACCCTTTTACATATCATTAAGTATCATTTCGATAACATTCTGTGATTGTTTTATGCGAAAATATCGAAGAACAAGCCAGTGACAAAGCTTTTCCAACAACGTCTTTGGAAAAAATCTATTTGCGTTGTCAACTGTATCTCAGCTGAAAATTATCTGAAATCAACGATCATCTAAATTTGGTCAAAGTATCAATAAATCCACCCCCTTACGTTCTCTGATTTGTTCGTCATTCTTACATTTTTGATGGTCATTTAAAGTGAAAATTTTGTGGTCATTTTTCGTGAAAAATAGCAGTTCTCACTTTCAATGACCACCAAAAAATTTTAAATGAAAAAATAATAATCAGAGAACGTAGGGTGGAGGATTTCATGATATTTTGACTACATTTGAATGGTCTTTGATTTCACATAATTTTCAGATGAGATATAGTTAACATTGCAAATCGTTTTTTTCCAAAGGCGTTATTGGAAAAGCTTCGTCACCGGCTTGTTTGTCGTTATTTTCGCATTAAAAGATTACAGAATGTTATCGAAATAGTACTTAATAATGTTCAAAAGGTTTGAGTAAATTTGCTCTATTCATATTTATAAAAAAAAAAGTTTACGCTGCAGCCCTTACGCCCCCCTTTAATAAATAAAAAAAATTTGGAAAACACAAATATCAACGTGCAGGCTACTTTCGACTTCCTTGCCAATTCATAATTCGATCACTGACTCTTCCTCTCTTCCCCTTCTCTTTCTCTTTCTCTCTTGAATCATCGGCAGAAATAATTTATCGCTCCAGCGAAATGCATACAAGTATTCACTTCCATGGTGTGTGATTCCAACACATTCAATTGTTCTCTTTTTTTATGAAATCTTTGGCCTCGTAAGCCTTTTCGAATTCAATGAAAATATATTCTAAATAGTTTTTTCAATGATAATATATTTTGAATACTTTTTTTCGATATAAATGTATTTCAAATAATTTTTTCGATGAAAATATATCCTAAATACTTTTTTCAATGAAAATATATTTCAAATACATTTTTTAATAACAACGTATTTCAAATACTTTTTCCAATGAAAATATATTTTCAATACTTTTTTCAAGCAAATAACTATGATTAACTATCATGCGAGAATCTATATTTCTCACATTTTTGTTAAAATTATGACAAATTTACGTGAATTATTATCATAAATCCGGTGAAAATTCATGATCGTTTTGTCCAAAAAGTATTTGAAATCTTTTAATTTTTTTATTATCATTGAGTCAATGCGCCCATCCCTGTCCACGATGACCTCTTAGAACGAATGGAAATCAAGATTCACGGTTTCGTGCTCCGAAGACTGATTATCATCTCTCATGGTCGTACTCGCATCTGTCGAAGTTTCGACGTCAGAGTGATCTGTTAATGAATGAGATTACATATTTTTTACAATGTTTTACGACGAATAATTACTTTCGAAAGTGTCGAAAACGATTGGTTTTTTTTCTTTTCTTTTCGTTTTTAATGGGAATCTCTTGCTCATTGTCTTGGCTATTATTCTATTGTTATCATTGTTATTATTATTATTTCGTCGCTTACCGTTACTCCTCGCCTGCTCCGGGATCGTGTTCTCCAGGCTCGTGTCTTCCGGGGTTGTGATTCTTTCCATGTCCGGCTCCGCGATCCACATGTTATAGGGTACCTTCCGAAATATCTCTGGTATGTAATTCTTTGCTTTTGAATGCAAAGTCGTTCGCATCTCCGGTTCCAATTTATCAATAATACAATTGGCGTGTTTTCGAACGACTTCGATTGCATCGTCTGTTGTGAAAAAAAACATTAATGCAATTTAAAAAAAAACCACTTCGCAATAAATTTATGAACAAACACGTGAGTTCGCTCATCTCCCATGTTGAACAATCGAGCACCGAGTAATCGCGATTTTTCCGTGTGTGTCGCGTCGAGCCACGGTGATAAAGTTTGTTTGTTTTGCTTCCTCATAGAGGAAGCTTTATTTTGGTGAAAATTTTTTTTTTCGAGATGTTCATTAAAACGCGTTCAGAATGTCCCAAAACATCCAAAAATCACATTCAGAAAAAATGTCCGGATGTATGTGTGTATGTGTGTGTGTGTGTGTGTATGTGTGTATGTAATATCGGTTAAGCGTTCATAACTTGAGAACGGCTCGAGATATCAAGCTGAAACTTATCGCACATGTACAGGGTTCTCGCGGCATATCACGATTCATTTTGCTTCCTCATAGAGGAAGCTTTGTTTTCGTGAAATTTTTTTTTTCGAGATGTTCATGAAAACGTGTTCAGTATGTCTCAAAACACCTAAAAAACACATTTAGAAAAAATGTCCGGATGTATGTACGTGTGTGTGTGTGTGTGTGTGTGTGTGTGTAGTAATGGTTGACCGCTCACAACTTGAGAACGGTTCGAGATATCAAGCTGAAATTTGTCACACATGTGAAGGGTTCACGGCGCATAGCACAATTTAATTTTTGGAAAAATCTATCAAGTTATTTTGTTTTCACATCATTTTTTCGAAATTCAAAAAATTATTTTTGGTCTCTAGCTCCCACAATTTTAGAGATATCGAGCTCAAATTCAGTATAATGTTGTACGAGTACAGGGAGATGCTCGATACCGGATTTGGAAAAAATCCACGCATTGGTTTACTTTTAAAGCGTTTTTTAATGTGAAAAAAACGATCTTTACACTCTAACTAGAGCAATTTTCGAGATATCGGACTTAAATTTGGTACGAAGTTGCGCAATGATCCAAAGAGAAACCCGATTGAATTTGGGCGAAATCCATCAAGCCATTCATATTTTATGGCGTTTTGAAATTTTTCCAAAAATCAATGTAACTGCTCTAGCTTCCATAATTTTTGAGATATCTGGCTGGAATTTAGTACGAAGTTGCACTACCATCGAAAGAGGTTTCGTATTAAATTTGGACAAAATCCAACAAGACGTTCAGATTTTATGGCGTTTTGAAATTCTTCCAAAATTCAATGTAAGTGCTCTAGCTTCCATAATTTTCTAGATATCCGGCTGAAATTTAGTACGAAGTTGCACTATCATCCAAAGGGATTTCCTATTGAATTTGGATAAAATCTAACAAGCAGTTCAGATTTTATGCGAATTATAATTTTTCAAATTTCACATGAATTGCCCCATGTATATTGATTTCGGCTTACATCACACTTACAAGGAGCCCTCAACGTCACGAAAGTGAACAAGGGTGCAAAGTAGAACCTTGCACATTGCTTCCTCATAGTTTTGTACCGTTTTTAAATTATTGAGATGTAAAGTAGAACCTTGCTTATGGCTTCCTTATCTTCTTACACATTTGCCAAAGCTTCCTCTATGAGGAAGCCAAAATTGATCGACACAAGGTTCTACTTTACATCTCAATAATTTAAAAACGGTACAAAACTATGAGGAAGCAATGTGCAAGGTTCTACTTTGCACCCTTTTTTGGAAAAAAAAACTAGATCTTTCGATTTCACGCGATTTTTAAAACATTCAAAAATTTATTTTCGGTCTCTAGGTCCCACAATTTTAGAGATATCAAGCCCAAATCTAGTATAATGTTGAACGACTACAGGGAGATGCTTGTTACTGAATATTAAACAAATCCATGGAGTGCTTTTGTTTTGAGAAATTTTAAAATGTGTAAAAATACGGTGTGCGCACTCTAGCTGGCGCAATTTTCTGGATATCGGACTAAAATTCGGTACGAAGTTGCAATATTATTGAAAGGTGTTTCGGATTGAATTTGGGCAAAATCCATCGAGCCATTCATTCTTTATGTCGTTTTGAAAATTTTCAAAAATCGACGTAAGTGCTCTTGCTTCCACAATTTTCGAGATTCCAGCCTAAAATTTAGGACAAAGTCGCACTACTATCGAAAGATGTTTGGTATCGAATTTGAGCAAAATCCATCGGGACGTTAAGATTTTATGGGAATTATAATTTTTCAAATTTGACACAAATTGCCCTATATACCTATGTAAATTGATTTCGACTCACATTACACTGACATGGTGCTCTCAACGCCACGAAAGTAAAAAAAAGGTGCAAAATGATAAGTAAGCCATGAGCAAGGTTCTACTTTACATCTCAATAATTTAAAATAAAATGATAAGAAAGCCACGACCAAGGTTCTACTTTACATCTCAATAATTTGAAAACGGTACAAATTTTCTTCTTCAATTTTACGAAAATAACGAATTGGTGGAAATTTTCACATTTCAATTATACTATACCAAGTACAGTGTTGCCAGATTGATGATGGAATGTTGGAGCCGGCTTCTACCGCCACGCGGTGTGCGGAGTTGAGCCGCGAAATTTGAATTGAATATTTAGCTTACGAGATCCGTCAATCCCACGAGTCGCGGATTTCATGAGAAAAATTCCGAAAGCCGTAACTATTACTTCCGACCAATCTGGTTGACTTATGATCGACATAAGACTTGTCGAATAGGCGTGTTTTGGGAATCTAGTATTAACAATTGGATACTAAGATATAAAAATATATTTATGGATGAAGAATGGAAACAGTGAGTATTTACACATTTACTGTGAGTCCCGGCACGTGCAACTATTTTTCAATATTTCACTATGACATTCTATGTTCGCAAATTTTTTCCAATTAATCGCCATAGTATACTGAAAAGCTTATACTAGTGTTCTCCAAGCTAATAATAAGACATACAAAATTCATCGAAGTAACGATCTATATTTTGCCGCACCGACAAGGCAGATTGCGTATGACAGTCGCTGACTTTGAAAAAAAAAATGGCTTTGATTGTATATAAAATTGAACTTTTTAAAAATTAAATACAAAATAACGCACATTTGTACTACACATGTAATTTAAAAAAAAAATCTCATCGTCAATACAACTATTATGACTTATAAATAAACATTTTATGTGAATTTGTACTGAGTAAAAAGTTCGATTAAAAAATTATGCACAAAATTTAAAACGTTTAAAAAAATAATATAAAAAGGTTAATGTAAGAATATAATACAAAAAAGCATCCAATGTAATTAATTAATAAATGTCTATAACATTTAAATTTTCGTGAGCTATATTCAAATAATCGCGCCGTTCGCTCATGATGGGCAGAAAGCGAAAAACTCGGACCCAACGAATTTTGTTTCTCGGCGACGTCAAGATGTTTACTTTCTACCACATCGTATCCCGCCGGCCTTTTCGTGTACGTGAACGTACGCACACCGACTCGAGCTATCCGTCACGCTCGAGCGAGTCTCTTACTACTACATGCGTATGAACCCAACCTTCCGTGTACGTGAGCGTACGCACACCACTTCGAGCTATACCGTGAGCGCGTCAGGGGTATCCCCTCTACCACGGCCATCTGCACGAGGGGTTTCTAATTTCAATCGGGTCTCCTGACTCACCTAATGATTTTACGAAAAAAAAGTTCAAATAAAAATGTCATGGTTTTTTTTTCTACAACTTTTGTTTGAACATTTTTCTCATACATGCAACCGTTCTCGAGTAATCGCGATTTCAACCCTTAAAAAGGGGATGCTCGAAAACCCCATAGGAAAAAAACTTTGAAACCTCGATATTCGTGTTCGCGAGGTCGAAATCTATGAGATAGGACCCCTCTCATTGCCTCGACAAAAAAACGTGAACTTTCGACTTTTCGCCTGGACTAAATCCATGCGGCAAAGATTTCATTCTATCGACAAACAAAAAATTCGTTACAGCGTCATTGAAAAAAAAAGAACCTAACCCAACTTCTTTGCTACGTAAATGAATCGGTGATGGGTTTGCAAAGACTTTTCGTCTGTGAACTTTTATTTTTAACCAATTGTATTCGATAATACAACCTTCTTTTTAAGTATTATGTAGTTATTCAGTCTGAAAAAAACAACATAAATTATTACAATGTGTTAAAATTTAATTCATGAGCGAAACGGAATAATGAAGTTCAAAGTTTCGCCGGTAGGGGGAACGGTCACGCCTCCAGGGTGTCGTGATCGTCA
The DNA here is from genome assembly GCA_963662125.1 of Diplazon laetatorius. Taxonomy (NCBI): domain Eukaryota; kingdom Metazoa; phylum Arthropoda; class Insecta; order Hymenoptera; family Ichneumonidae; genus Diplazon; species Diplazon laetatorius. The sequence continues at coordinate 11,972,361 of OY759153.1, forward strand.
GTCTCATACTCTTAAGGTACCCTCCATAAGAGAGTTTCTCGTCAGATTTTCATGAAACTTGGCGTACTTTGTGACACGGGGTTTTACCGCCGCGCACCTTCACTGCTCAGAAGAGAGTGGCACGGGTCCATATATGTGGACGAGCCATCCCAGGCGAAAAAAAACCTTCACTGCTCCTCCACTGCACGCCCTGGGCGCCAGCCGCCAAAAGACGACCCTGGAAAACAATCCCTCATGCGACTCAGGACCAGGGGGCTGACACTGGGACTAATTCTCTTAACAATACGTGTCCCTGTTATTGTCGCGGCGGTAAACTAAACCACCACGCGGCGCTAGTAGTCACCCGCATGACCCCCACCACCGCCATTCTGCAAAGCGCCCCCCGGAAAGCGCCTCACCGTATTATTTCGTCATCTTTTTCGACACGTGGTGGACCAAGTGGATTAGTGGAAATGTTCTTCGTTTATTTCGTTTAATAAATATTTTAATAATACACCGTATTTGATGTGGATGCGGCAATATTCTGCACGTCTCAACGCAGAACAACAAAAAAACAATCTCGATAGAAAAAAAATTGCGAACCATTGTAAAACGTGATTTAAAAAAATTATTTTAAAAAATCATTTGAAAGGAACGGTTACTTTCGGCGCTTACGTCAACGATAGAGACGTGCTTAGCAACGTCTTAGCCTGGGTGGCGGTCACCCTCATCTGTTTACACGAGGCGATAACTGCTTAGCGAGCAGTACAAAGGGCTGGTGAGCTCTGTGGCTCACAAAGGGGATCGACGTTTCGACAGTCGAGGCGACGATCACTTCTCGAGAGATCTTCGAGCGCACAGCATCGTCTATATTTTTCTATTCACATGCACTTTGCATCATTGTACACGGAGTTACGCGATTTTGTATCAACCACAGAATATATATTAATATTTCTATCCGCTTAAATACGGCGTTTCTTACACATTATTTAGAAAAAATAATGTTCTTCGTTTATTTCGTTTGATAAATATTTTAATAATGCACCGCATTTCAACAAGTGTGAATATTTTATTCCTTCTGTTCCTTCCCTTATACGCGTATACTTTTAAATTCTAACCTAAATAACGAATTATCCGAACGCGTCGAATGCAAATTATGCAGACGCTGCGCGACTGGAGTGGGGGTCATGCGGGTGACTACTAGCGCCGCGTGGTGGTTTAGTTTACCGCCGCGACAATAACGGGGACACGGTAGACCAGCAGTGTCAGCCCCCTGCTCAGGACCGACTATAGTTTTGGGGCGGCAGCGGGGAGACGATGCGGGCTTCACCGCTAGCTCCCATAGCGGATTGGGTGCCTATGAAGTGACTGTAAGAATGCCTGATGCACTTTGGTAGGCATATTGGTTCAAAAAGTGCCGGTAAGTGCCGATAAAAATGCCCAACGACAATGCCTTTAAAATGCCTGTCAGAATGCCGATTGAAATGCCAGCGAGGATGCCGTGACTCTCTTAGGCATCCATGGTTACTTTGACATGCATATTGGCTTCAAAAGTTCGGTTCAAGCTTGTCGTGTTTCATGTTGCGTGTAGTGGTCCGCCTTCGCTGTTGAGAGCGCCTTTCGTATGATAGATATGTGTATACCCCAAGTACTTGGGATATGTGCATACCCCAAGTACTTTGGGTAGGTGTATACCCCAAGTACTTGGGATATGTGCATACCCCAAGTACTTCGGGTATACACATATCCCAAGTACTTGGGGTATGCACTGTAACGCCTTTTTCGTCGAAACGTCACAAAACGTCTCCTCGGCCGGTAAATTGAATATTTTTAATAAATATCTGGGCGCCAGCCACGCTTATAGCGTGACCCGACCGGAATGAAAAATAAATTTCAGATGTTAAGTTGAGAAACGCAGAGGGTTTGCCAGGCTAGACCGCAGCCATCACACGGGTAGAGGGGCGGTTCGGGGAAATGTATTTTTCGGGGATTGGAGCAGAATCGGCACGAATAAAAAAAAAAATCTCACACATGAAAACTTAAAATTTTCGGAAAGTCAAACGATTAATTTATTGACCATATCGCCATAAACAAAAATTATAATAACAAAAAATACCAAAAAAAAAAGAACAACGAACGTACATTTTCCGGTAATATTCGGGGACAACACTTTACAATTTCCCTACTAGAATCGGACACCGCTACTCTGTCCACGGCGCCGATTCCCTGATCGCAACGTTCCAAAAATCAAATACAAAGAAAAACACATAAAAAAAAATTCTAATCCGCGAACACAGGGGACTAAAACGCGCCAAGTTGAGCTTCCCATACAACGACCTACTATCTTACACTAACGATGACGTCACGCGATTATTCAAACAAAAATCGATGGCCCTAACCGTTCCGTGTTAACGATTCGCAGACGAGAGACAGTACGATCTACGCGAAAACTCTCAAAAAAACGTCGGAAACTATTTCCCCCAGGTATGTCAAATAGTTTGTTTCGGCTTCGCCGACCGGCGACTCGATATTCTACTCAAATGTCGAAAATGAATACGAGACGCTCCCTGTCGACCTCCTTTCCGAAAACGTGATAATTGCCCGCGATAACCAAAATAATCCAAAATTCGCGCGACAATTATTTTTGCACCAGGTTGTCCGGGACCGTTCCCTCTTTCGATCGCTTGTCTCGTCATGCTAACGTTATGAACTCACAAAAAAAACGAGAGAGAGAGCCTACTTGCATTGCGACAGTTTACTCACGGGATCAATGCCGGTACGCGGCTCAATATTCGACCAAAAATTTCCAAAGATGAATATGAGACCAAACCGTCCGAACTGGTTCCTGGAGCTGCTGAGCAGTTACCGAAAACCCCAAAAAAAAAGACGTTATGTTTCCCCGGGAAAACGATCGCGAACACTCACATGAATTTTACGGCGATAGAGCGGTCTTACCTCGATCGGAAGCCGCTCGATTTCGCCTCTAAAAATTCCTTGGATCCCCGGCAAAAGCATCCTTGCTCTTGTTACTGGTGGGCCCCCTCCTCTCCATTACGAATCTAACGGTTCGCCTGGCGAACCAAAAATCTAAAAGCTCTACATGACAACTCAAAGCGAACTATTCGCAACGCGAATCAAACTCGACCTACTCTACCTGGGGATTCGAAACTAACTGTCCGCAACGCGGACCAAGCACTCATACCCCCAAAAGTCTCCGGTGTACCCCTCTTTCTCCCCACCCCACAAAACGTCTTCGCGACGCCCGTACACTGCTAACGTCTAGCGTTCAAAATTGGTTATTACTCGAGGGATGGTGGACGACGCCCATGGACTTTGCTGCCCATGTCGAATCTCCCAGGGATTTTTCGCCACCGTGCCGATTGCCCATGAGCCCGTCGCCGGAGCGAGGCCACGCTCCTGATCCCGAGCGAGGCCGACGGCGCGAGAGATCCCTCGGATCTCTCTCTCTCTCTCTCTCTATATATATATATATATATATATATATATATATATATATATATATATGAGGTGTTCCACCCCATTTCGAACGGTCAAAAAGTTTTGCATTCCCGAAAAAATTGAAATTTGGTCAAATTATTCAATTAGACGAAAAAAAGTAGTGTGAATTTTTTCAGATTTTTTGGATCGCATTTTTTTGAGTTTTTCAACATTTCAAAATTTTCTAAATAACGTTATATATTGAAAGCATACGATTGAACAGAAAAATGTTTCAGACAAAAAAGTTGCAGTTTTCCATAAACTTTGTGAAAACATTTTTCTTGGAATTTTTCGAGTTCAAAAAATGACCATTTTCATCAAAAATATACGAAAATAATTTTTTTCGGTCGGTATGTCACCTTCGATTTATCTCAAAAAATTCCTGAAAATACTCTGAAATGTGTAAAATACACACGTATTTTTTTTGTCATGGCTCGATTAGTTGTTCCTAAGCTATGCTTTGGTTTATTAATAATATTTATTAAAGTTTTTTTAGAAAAATCCATTATTATGGAAAATCATATCTCCCGAATTGTTTTTCTCAAATTCACAGATGAGAGAACATTTACAATAATAATATTAATGTTTTTGAGCTTATTGGATAATCGATAACGTAGATGGAACTCCATTGAACTCGTTCGAAAGCTACGCTCTATAATCACTCGTTCAAAAAATTCAATGATTAAGGGAATAATTTTCTGTCCTAACATCATATTTTTTCATTATTGTCGTGTAAATGAATCACAACGTAAGAACTGGGAAAAAGTGAAGCATAAACAGATCGTTGCGAGTTATTTATTTCTCCAGACTCGGTGAGTTACGAAGTCCGTGGCGAGCGAATATATTTTGCATTGGAGAATCCCATCCGGTCCTGGTATAATGCAAAGGCGTTTTTGGGTCTTCGGTACAGCTTTCACTCGCTTAAATCTTGATTCCATCTACGTTATCGATTATCTATGCTCCAATAAGCTCCAAAACATTAATATCATCATTGTAAATGTTCTTTCATCTGTAAATTTGAGAAAAACAATTCGGGAGATTATGATTTTCCATAATAATGGATTTTTCTAAAAAAACTTTAATAAATATTATTAATAAACCAAAGCATAGCTTAGGAACAACTAATCGAGCCATGACAAAAAAAATACGTGTGTATTTTACACATTTCAGAGTATTTTCAGGAATTTTTTGAGATAAATCGAAGGTGACATACCGACCGAAAAAAATTATTTTCGTATATTTTTGATGAAAATGGTCATTTTTTGAACTCGAAAAATTCCAAGAAAAATGTTTTCACAAAGTTTATGGAAAACTGCAACTTTTTTGTCTGAAACATTTTTCTGTTCAATCGTATGCTTTCAATATATAACGTTATTTAGAAAATTTTGAAATGTTGAAAAACTCAAAAAAATGCGATCCAAAAAATCTGAAAAAATTCACACTACTTTTTTTCGTCTAATTGAATAATTTGACCAAATTTCAATTTTTTCGGGAGTGCAAAACTTTTTGACCGTTCGAAATGGGGTGGAATACCTCATATATATATATATATATATATTGAAAAGATATTTCACTTCTATGATTATGTCCGGGCGCGCTGCTTTGAAAATCGCGCCAACTGTGCACTCTCGATTTACTGCAGCAAGCTCCGACGAGGTAGCGAAAATTGAGGACCACTGATACCTCGGATCTCTCGCGCCGTCGGGCTCGCTCGGGATCGGGGGCGTGGCCTCGTTCCGGCGACGGGCTCATGGGCAATCGGCACGGTGGCGTAAAATCCTTGGGAGATCCGACATGGGCAGCAAAGTCCATGGGCGTCGTCCACCATTCCTTACTCGAATCACCCATCTGCGTGCCGCGGATTTCGCATGATCTGTGCGCGCCCTATTGTGTGACTGTTAGATCGCTACAATATCGGTAATCGATCTCCAACGATGCCATATCCCACGCCGGGAATATTATGACGCGGTCTCATCGAAAGTTTCACATTTCGCCCGAATTCCGTGATGGCCTTCGGTGGGGTGTGGGGGATCGGTCCCCTCTGCTCTTCCGTTGTTCTGGGAAGCGAAATTCAAAAGCAGAGAACATGCGAAAGTGCTGTTGTTGGCTACTCAGCGCCGTGCTCTGTCACATGAAAAACATAAAAATAAAAATCGTAATTAATAATTTGTATTTCGCTCGCGATATTGCCCTGGGAGTTCGCCTGAGAGTTTTGTGCTGACCGGGACGGAGACGGAACCAAAAACAAGCCCGATATTTAGAGACGTTCTTGTAACGCTGGTTTTAGGCGTTACATATCCCAAGTACTTGGAGTATGCACATACCCCAGGTACTTGGGGTATACACTGTAACGGAATTTTCCTCCTTCCGATTACAAAGCTAAAACCCCTCAATATTTTCTCCTTTTATTTTAATGGGCGCCAGGTGCATGTGCACCGGAGAAAATATCGAGGAGTCAAGCTGATTTGTCCCGGCCAACCGCAGCCTTGCTCTCGGCAGAGTGGCGTGATTCTGTGTCGTGTGGATTTGTTTCAATAAAATAAAAAAACAAACGAAAATTATTATAGTTTTGAATTTAGCATCACTTTTAATTACCTACCGGGAAGAGCACAGTCCCTGTAGAACACGTCCCCAATTGTTAATCTCCCCGGACCACAATTTGGACGGGATGGGCTTTATAATACAAAAAAAATATTACAAAATAAAATAAAAGAAAACACAAATAAAAAAAATTATACTCGCTCGCTCACACTCTCACTCTCGCTCTCTCTCTCACTCGCGGTACAAGCCGGACGGCCCCCACACCCTCTCTCACTCACACGCACGCTTCCGAAGACAAAATAAAATAAAATACAAAAGAAAACCGCGACACTCATTGTCCCACCGATTGCGGCTCCTCAATCCACCGCGTCAAACGAATTACAAATAACAAATAAATAAATAAATAATTTATACGCGTTCCGCACACACACATGCACGCGGACCGCCCGTCTTCCCCGCGCAATCCCGGAAATCTCGAAATCATAACACCAATTAATTTACGATAAAAGTGCGCGATCCTCAACCAATTCGGTGCCGGCGTCGCGAAAGTCGAATGCCGATGGAGTTAGTAGAAAAAAAGGGAATTTACAAAAAACGTGATCCTCAACCAATTCGGTGCCGGCGTCACAAAATTATTAATAAGCAAAGAGAATTTACAAAAACGTGATCCTCAACCAATTCGGTGCCGGCGTCACAAGATTATTAATAAGCAAAGAAAATTTACAAAAACGTGATCCTCGACCAATTCGGTGACGGACTCACAAAATAATTAATACGCGAGCAAACCCCATCGACGCGACTCACTTAACATAAAAAAACGGTAATATACGATATACGAACATTGACTGTTCCGCGACGAATCGCAACCGACAAAACCCACGCCGGTACAATAAAGAAAGAATCGAATAGTTCGACCTCGTGGCCGAACCGTCGTCGTGGTGACAAAGAAAACGATGACTCGAATAAAACAAATACATGATTACAATAATATTTTGAGTTCGTCCCGAGACGGTAATTAGACTCACCGGTACGGAAGCGACGATTACAAATCCCCGGGACCAAGATTCGGATCGGTATTAGATTAAAATATTCCACGGGACTTTTCATTCTCTCGGCCCTCTGGTAATCGGAATATTTGGCTTCCGGAACCTCCCGTCACGACGACTTTCGCAGAACAGCCAAGATAATTGTCGTGACAGGTGGCTCGTGCCCTTACGCCCCTACTTTCTCACATTACGCCGCCGGAGGGGGCAGGCGACCAACTCTGACCCCTCACCCCTCGCGTATTTTTCGGGTGTCCACGCTCACGATATCTCTCCTCTCGCAATTCGGGAAACAGAGAAGTCCGTGTGGCGTCTTGACGGGGGGTACCCCGCTTCGCTGACATGCGGGGGACTACCCCTCTCGCTTCGCTCTATTGCTTCGTCCAATGAGATTCTCCCGGCAATGTTCGTCGTTGCGGTAACGTCTCACCGCTCGGGACGATTACATGTATGAAAAATAAAATAAAACAAAAAGAATTAATTTAAATAGTTCAATTTCCCTATCCTGACCATGGGCTCGTCGGTGTCATCGTGACGAGAGTAACCGGAGCGAGTTTCGGAGGGACGCGAAAATAATTCGCGTTACAACACATACCCCAAGTACTTGGGGTATACACATATCCCAAGTTATTAGGGTACACACATACCCCAAGTAATTGGGGTATACACATACTCCAAGAACTTGGGGTATGCACATATCCAAAGTACTTGGAGTATACACATACCCAACGAACTTGAGAAATACACATATTCCAAGTAGTTGGGGCATGGACATACCCCAAGTACTTAGGGTATACTCATACCCCAAGTACTTGGGGTATACACATACCCCAAATTTTGTGTTCAGAGTAAAAAAACACAACGAATAGAGTCTTGCGGGAGCTCGAAAGATTGGCAATTCTGTGTTTTTTATGTATCTTGGTTTCTCTGGGTCCTATAGCAAAAAGAATGGAAATTTCGGATCACTATGGATTTTCCATCATACCTCCCATATCGGTCGTATCGCTGAAACTCGGTAAATTTCGTGTTCAGCGTGAAAAAACACATCGAATAGAGCCTCGCGGGAGCTCGAAAGATTGGTAATTTAGTGTTTCTCATCTATCCCGGTTTCTCTGGGTCCGATGGCGAGAAAAAACGGAAATTTTCGATCACTATGGATTTTCTATCATATCTCCCAGTCTATCGGTCGTATCGCTGATAATCGGTGGGTTCTGCGTTCAGCGTATAAGAACACATGGAACAGAGCCTTGGGGAGCTCGGAAAATTGGTAATTTAGTGTTTCTCATGTATCTCCGTTTCTCTGGGTCCTATGGCGAAAAAAAAACGGAAAATTTGGATCACTAAGGTTTTTCGATCATATCTCCCGTTCTATTGGTCGTTTTGCTGAAACTCGGTCGGTTTTGTGTTCGGCGTGAGAAGACACATCAAATTAAGCCTTGCAGGAGCTCAAAAGATTGGTAATTTAGTGTTTTTCATGTATCTCGGTTTCTCCGGGTCCTATGGCGGAAAAAATGGAAATTTCGAAACACTACGGATTTCCGATCATACGTCCCATTCTATAGGTCCTATCGCTAAAACTCGGTGAATTTCGTGTTCAGCGTAAAAAAACACATCGGATAGAGCGTTGCAGCAGCTTGAATAATTGGTAATTCAGTGTTTTTCTTCTATCCCGGTTCCTCTGGGTCCTATGGCGGAGAAAAAATTCCGCATTTGGCCAGCGTAGCCGATGCGAGACACGTAAGCTGGTGCGAAGCCGGATTCACGGGCTGCTGAAACGACGGACAAATTGTATTAACGTATTACTGGATGAATGTAAAAAAGCTTTAAGTTGAAACTTGCAAATCGCTTCCTCATAATTTGAGGCAAGCTGCAAGTTGAATCTTGCAATTTGTTTCCTCTAAAATTGTAAGTAGTGAACGAAGATTCCTTTATGAGGAAGCAAGGATGAGGGCGCTATGACGGAGCACTTATCTTTTGGCTTCCTCATAAAGGAATCTTCGTTCACTACTTACAATTCAGAGGAAGCAAATTGCAAAATTCAACTTGCTACTTGCCTTAAAATATGAGGAAGCGATTTGCAAGTTTCAACTTGCAGCTTGTTTTTTTTTCTAATCGATCATAGTATTCGATATTCAAATATTATTCAAACTGAAAAACTGCTTAGGAACTGAGGTGTTCAGATTTGTAAATATTGCGTCCACGTCGCGAGTTCCGGTTCAATTGGAGCAGCTCGTTCATTCTACTGTTTATTGACACTAGACCGTATATGAAAAATTAAAATTTAAAATTTCAACGCGTCGTTCAATGTCTACCAAATTTAGTCACGAATAGAGGTAAACCTTAGCTTATGTACGTCTATAAATTTCAGCACGGTCTGTAGATTATTTCGAATTGGCAGAGGTTGGAACTTCAAGATTTCGAATTGCTCTAAAATGCGATTCGTTTGGCCGATCTCCGCCAAATTCAATATGTATCACAGCTCAATGATATTCCATACTTGTAGAGAATTGGGGTTCGATTGGTTGAAGTTAACGGCAAATAAAGCGACAAAGGTCATTTTTTGAAAAATTCAAAATATTATTAAATCCGAAGTTCTCGACGGATTCGGCTCAAATGCAATACCATACATCCTTAGGTATAACTCTATATTTGAAGAACTATTTAGACGAATATGTCAAAATTTGCGGACGCTTCAGTGGTAAGAGACATTTTTTGAAAAATTCAAAACGCTGTAAAATTTGAACAGATGCGTCGATTGATGCAAAAATTATACATGACATAGAGATTGTATGGCACCACATGTGTGCAAAATCTGAGCGTTGTAGCTTAAGCCGTTTTCGAGTTACAGACATTTGAATTTTGGAGGGTCGATCCACACACACACACACACACGCACGCACGCGCACGCACGCACGCACGCACGCACGCACGCACGCACGCACGCACGCACGCACGCACGCACCTACGCACGCAGGCACGCACGCACGCACGCACGCACGCACGCACGCACGCACGCACGCACGCACGCACGCACGCACGCACGCACGCACGCACGCACGCGAATCCGAATATCAATAACGAAATATCACTTTATTTAACTTGAGTGAGCTCAAAAGATCTGGTTATTTTATTATTATTGTTGTTGAGAAAGTCCGCTGAATTTGTTCTCTCGATTGATTGAGAAAGAGAAGTAACCGAAAATTATTCGTACCGAGTCCCAAAAATGGCGATAACTTGCTTGTACAGCGACCGGTTCGAAAGTGCTTATCGAGCAAGCACACACCGAAAACGAAAAACCGCTCCCGGTGAGAAGTTTTAAACCGCGTTCTTGAGTCGATCCGTGATTGGCCGATTGGGTGATCCGCGGCTCCGTTGACAATAGTCCTGACGGAAAGATGAGCTTCTCCGTATCTTTCTGTCTTATCCGCTGGTCCGATGTGATGATTGGCCCGAAACGTTGTATCCTACGATGTTTACGCGGCTGAGCAATAAGTCCGTCGAGAGAGAGAGAGACAGAGAGAGAGAGAGAGAGAGAGAGAGAGAGAGAGAGAGAGAGAGAGAGAGAGAGAGAGAGAGAGAGAGAGAGAGAGAGAGAGAGAGAGAGAGAGAGAGAGAGAGAGAGAGAATACCCGATAGCTCGAGCGAGATAACCCGTAGAGCGAGATGGAGATAGTCCGCCAAAGTGATGTGAGTCCCGTTGGCTCGAGAGGCCACTAGCCCATTCAGACATTTCGGATTCCCAAACATTCTCCCCCACCGTCATCAGTCCTGGAGATGATAACAATCCTCATCCTGTAATCAACCGTACAATGTATGAAAAATAGGAAGCCTATTTTTCAGTGGAATTGAAGGCTCTCTCGCACGGCACTCGACTTGGTCCATCTCATCCACTAACTCGATTAACTGCATTCATCGACCGCAACGGCGTTCTGAGGGTTGGTGGTCGCCTTAAGTTCGCGCAACTCCCGGCTGAAAGCAAGAATCCGGCGATACTTCCACGGGAATCGCATTTGACTGAGCTTGTTATCAGGCAAGCTCATCAACGCTCTCTTCACGGTGGAACTCAACTTACCCTTGCCACCGTCCGGCAATCGTTTTGGGTCATTAGCGGTCGCGTTCCAGTCAGATCTATCATTTCGAAATGTATCTCATGTGCTCGTCAGCGAGGGGTTCGCGCTCAGCAGCTCATAGGGCAGCTGCCAGCGTCTCGGTTGACTCCTGCTCGAACTTCTCTCAACTCAGGTGTGGATTATGCCGATCCGGTCTCTCTCCGATCATGGAAGGGGAGGGGGCACAAATCTTATAAGGGTTGGCTGATAATTTTCGTTTGTATGGTCACGTCGGCAGTTCACCTGGAAGTTGTCTCAGATTATACGGCAGATGGGTTTATCGCAGCGTACCGAAGGTTTATCTCGCGGCGTGGAATTTGCAAAAGATTGTTCTCGGATTGTGGGACTAACTTTCTCGGTGCTGACCAGCAATTGAAAAAACTATTTTCGTCAGGAAGCAAGGATGCTTCTCATCTGGCTGAGCTCCTACTCCATGAAGGAACCCATTGATCGTTCAATCCGCCCGGAGCCCGACATTTTGGCGGAAAGTGGGAGGATGCAGTTAAGTCGGTTGAGTTTCACTTCAAGCGGGTCATCGGGGACACACTTCTCACCTTTGAGGAGCTCACAACTCTTCTAACCCAAGTCGAGGCAGTCCTCAACTCGCGACCGTTGGAACCGCTCTCGGAAGATCCAGACGATCTTTCCGCGCTCACTCCGGGACATTTTTTGATCCGCGAAGACCCTTCGACGATTCCGGAGCCCTCTCTCGAGGATTTCAAGGTGTCAGGACTCTCCCGGTGGAAACTCGTGCAACAAAAACTACAATCGTTTTGGAAACAATGGTCTCACGGTTACCTCCAACAACTACAGTCCATTTCGAAGTGGCATCACCCCTCAATTTAAATCTCAGTTGGCTCAATGGTCCTTCTCTCGGACGAACGGTTTCCGCCTACCAAGTGGCCGCTCGCGCGGGAAACGGCAACGCACCCTGGATCTGACGGGCTGACGCGGGTTGTTTCTCTCAGAACAGCTAGCTCTACCCTCACACGGCCTATCGCGAAACTCGTCTTGCTCCCAGTGCCTGTGGTTGACGATAAACTTTAATTGTATGGTTCGGTTTTGACAGGGATTCAAGTTTTCCGATCGTAGGTAGTGAACGAAGAATCCTTTATGAGGAAGCCGAAACAAAAATGCTTCCTCATAGCGGTCCCATAAGCATTACATTGCTTCCTCATAAAGGATTCTTCGTTCACTACCTACGATTCAGAGGAAGCAAATTGCAATGCTCAACTCGCAGCTTGTTTTTTTTGCAATCACGACTATTCCAGTTACTAATGGTCAATGAGGAAAATAAAACTTCCTGTGTTCTTGCTAGATGGGCGTTATATGAGCATAAGGTAATGGTCCAATTCCAATAGTCAGATTAGTGTAGTGGTTAGCGCGATAGGTAGTTAGGTATAGGTCGATAGTTCGGTTCGTTTGGTCGCAGGTTCGAATCCCCGCAGTGCATATCTTCTCGAGGTGCAGATTAAATTTGAGGACAATTTTTTTTTCTCATTAATATTTGTAGAATAATTCAATTAATATCAGATTTCTATATAATATAATATAGTAATTAGATTTAAAAAAAAAAATTTTTACGAATCTCCATATCAGGGCTACATCCGGCTAGATACATCAGGGCCCTATCAGGTTGCCTGTTCAGGACCCTATCAGGCAATTGCGTTACAATACTGATCAGGCCCTAATCAGGTACACCTATCAGGGCCTGATTGTAATTCACCGCCGCCCTATAGGGACCTGATGTCAGCCCGACGACAAATTCTGCTCGGGAAGCCTTGCGGAAGCTTCAAAGATTAGTAATTCAGTGTTTTTCATGTATCTCGGTTTCTCTGGGTCCTAGGGCGAAAAAAAACTGAAATTTCGGATGACTATGATTTTTCGATCATATCTTCCATTCTATCGGTCGCATCGCTAGAACTCGGTATGTTTTGTCTTCAATGTAAAAAAACATTTTCATGTATCTCGGTTTCTCTGGGTCCTATGACGAAAAAAATCGGAAGATTCGGATCACCATCGTTTTTCGATCATATCTCCCGTTCTATCGGTCGTATCGCTAAAACTCTCTAGGTTTCGTGTTCAGCGTGGGAAAACACTTCGAATAGAGCCTTGCGGGAGCTCGAACGATTGGTAATTCAGTGTTTTTCATGTATCTCCGTTTCTCTGGGTCCTATGGCGAAAAAAAAACGGAAATTTCGGATCACTATGATTTTTCGATCATATTTCCCGATCTATAGATCGGGAAATATGATCGAGATACGACAGATATATCTGTCGTATCGCTAAATCTCTGTTATTTTTGTGTTCATCGTGTGAAAATACATCGAATAGAGTCTTGCAAGAGCTCAAACGTTTGGTATTTCAGTGTTTTTCATGTATCTCGGTTTGTCTTGGTTTTATGGAAAAAGAAATTGAAAATTTCGGATCACTTTGGTTTTTCGATCATATTTCCCGTTCTACCGGTCGTATTGCTGAAACTCGTTGGGTTTCGTGTTTAGCGTGGAGAAACACATCGGATAGAGCCTCGAGGGAGCTCGAAAGATTAGTAATTCAGTGTTTTCCATGTATCTCGGTTTCTCTAAGTCCTATGGAGAAAAAAAAATGGAAATTTCGGATCACCATGGTTTTTCGATCATATCTCCCGTTCTATCAATCGTATTGCTAAAACTCGGTTGGTTCCGTCTTCAGCGTGGAAAAACACATCGAATATAACCTTGCGGGAGCTCGGAAGATTAGTGAATCAGTGTTTTTCATGTATCTCGGTTTTTCTTGGTCCTATGGCGAAAAAGAATGGAAATTTCGGATCACGATGGATTTTCGATCATGTTTCCCGTTCTATCGGTCGTATTGCTGAAACTCGGTCGGTTCCGTGTTCGGCGTGAATAAACACATCAAATCACGCCTTGAAGGAGCTCAAAAGATTGGTAATTCAGTGTTTTCCATGTATCTTGGTTTCTCTGGGTCCTATTACGAAAAAAAATGGAAATTTCGGAACACTATGGTTTTTCGATCATATCGCCCGTTCTCTCTGTCGTATCGCTATAACTTAGTCGTTTTAGTTTTCAGCGTGAAAAAATACATCGGAAAGAACCTTGCGAGAGCTCAAAAGATTGGTAATTCAGTGGTTTTCATGTTTCTCGGTTTTTCTTGGTCTTATAGCGAAAAAAAACGGAAATTCCGGTCCACTGTGAATTTTCGATCACATCGCCCGTTCTATCGGTCGTATCGCTTAAACTCGGTAGGTTTCGTGTTCAGCGTGGAAAAACACTTTGAATCGAGCCTTGCGATAGCTCGAAAGATTGGTAATTCAGTGTTTTTCATGTATCTCGGTTTCTCTGGGTCCTATTGCGAAAAAAAAATGGAAATTTCGGATCACTACGGATTTTCAATCATACCTGCCCTTCTATCGGTCGTATCGCTAAAACTCGATGAATTTCGTGTTCAGAGTGAAAAAACACATCGAATAGAGCGTCGCGGGAGCTCGAATGATTGGTAATTCAGTGTTTTTCATGTATCTCGGATTGTCTGGGTCCTATAGCGAAAAAAATTGAGTGTGTGTTGGAATCACACACGATGGAAGTGAATACTTGTATGCATTTCCTCGGCGCGGTGAATTATTATTATTACCGATGATTCCAGAGAGAAAGAGAAAGAGAGCGAGAGAAAAGGGGAGGAGAGGAAGAGTCAGTGATCGAATTATGAATTGACAAGGAAGTCGAAAGTGGCCTGCACGTTGATATTTGTGTTTTCAAAAATGTTTTTTTATTTATTAACGGGGGGGGGGAATAAGGGCTGGAGGGTAGACATCTTTTTTTATAAATATGGATAAAGCAAATTTACCCAAACCTTTTGAACATTATCAAGTATTATTTCGATAAAATCCTGTAATCTTTTAATAAGAAAATATCGACAAACAAGCCGCGGTGACGAAGCTTTTCCAAAAACGTCTTTGGAAAAAAAAACGATTTGCATCAGTGTTGACTATATCTCAGCTGAAAATTATCTAAAATCAAAGACCATTTAAATGTAGTCAGAATATCATGAAATCCTCCCCCCCCCTACGTTCTCTGATTATTATTTTTTTATTTTTAAATTGTTGGTGGTCATTGAAAGTGAGAACTGCTATATTTTTCATGAGAAATGACCACGAAATTTTCACTATTAAACGACCACCGAAAATTTAAGAATGAAAAAGAAAATCAGAGACCGTAAAGGGGAGGATTCGATGATACTTCGACTAAATTTAGATGATCGTTGATTTGAGAAAATTTTCAGCTGAGATACAGTTATTACTAGTTTTTATCCAAAGACATTGTTGGAAAAGCTTTGTCACCGGCTTGTTCTTCGATATTTTTGCATAAAACAATCACAGAATGTTATCGAAATGATACTTAATGATGGGTAAAAGGTTTGAATGAATTATCTCTATTTATTTATTTCTGAAAAAAATCGCAGAAGTGTTTTGTCTTACGCTCCAGCCCTTACCCACCATTTGAGAGGATCCCAAACGTTTCGCGTCCGCAACAAGTGCGAGAGAGATAGCGCCATGAGCGCTCGCGGCGGAGCGAGAGAGAAGGTGGCCCAAACGTTCGGGATCCACTTAAGGTAGTAACGCACAAACCGTAAGAGTCAAAGCAAGCCTAAAGCTATACCATCTCCAAATGAGTTACGTAGTACCTGTGTGTGACAAAGACGCGTGGTATGATGTCGATTAGAGAGAAAGAGAGAGAGACGATATTTTCCGATGTTTATTTGCTTATTGATCTCGTCACAGTCTGTTGATCTTTACGGTCAAGTGCCCAAAATGTTGCCCGAATATTAAACTTGCAGCTCGAAGTGTTTTCATTAAAATCTGACGGCAACTTTTTGTATTATATCAAATTTAGCGTGTTTTTCCATAAGGCTCAATGTTAAACGTGAAAAAATTAAAGTGTTGATATCTTTTTTCTCGTGCTCCGGAGGGCCATAAAAATTTAACTGGGCCTTTTTCTCATCAATACCCATAAGTATGCCAAGTTTCATGAAAATCGGACGGTAAAGTCTCCTATGTGCGTTACTACCTTAAGATCCACGTTCTCTCTCGCTCCGCCGCGAGCGCCCGTGGCGCTATCTCTCTCGCACGAGGTCTGTCCGTACTATCGCACGTATACTCCAGGTATACTGCCGATGACGAGGCACGCGATCCTGCCCCCTCTCTGCATTGACTCGCTCGCTCTCACTCGCATACCCACAGCTCAAGCATCATTCTCGTCCCCTCTCTCTCTTCTTCCATTCCTTCATTCTCTGGTCCCGCCCTACAACGCGCCGGCTGGCGAGCCGATCCTGTGTCGTTTAAGAAGTATTCACTTCAAAAGAACTAAAATTCTGGATCACTACGGATTTTTGATCATATCTCCCGTTCTATCGGTCGTATCACTAAAATTCGGAAAAATTTCGTGTTCAGCGTGAAAGAACACATCGAAAAAAGCCTCGAGGAAGCTCGAAGGATTGGTAATTTAGTGTCTTTCATGTATCTCGGTTTCTCTGGGTCCTATGGCGATAAAAAATGGAAATTTCGGATCACCATGGTTTTTCGGTCATATCTCCTGTTTTATCGGTCGTCTCGCTGAAACCCAGTAGGTTTCGTGTTCAGCGCGGAAAAACACTTTGAATCTAGCCTTGCGGGAGCTCGAAAGATTGATAATTCAGTGTTCAATATGTATCTCGGTTTCTCTGGGTCCTATGCCGAAAAAGAATGAAAATTTCGGATGACTATGATTTTTCGATCATATCTCCCGTTCTAACGGTCGTATGGCTAAAACTCAGTGGGTTTCGTTTTCAGCGTAAAAAAACACATCGAGAAGAGCTCTGCGGGAGCTCAGAAGATTCGTAATTCAGTGTTTTCCATGTACCTCGGTTTCTCTGGGTCCTATTGCGAAAAAAAATGGAAATTTCGGATGACGATGATTTTTCGATCATATCTCCCGTTCTATCGGTCGCATCGCTGAAAATCAGTGGGTTTCGTGTTCAGCGTGAAAAAACACATCAAAAAGAGGCTTGCGGGAGCTTATAAGATTGGTAATTCAGTGTTTTTCATGTATCTCGGTTTCTCTGGATCCTATGGCAGAAAAAAAACCGGAAATTTTGGATCACTATGGTTTTTCGGTCATATCTCCTGTTCTATCGGTCCTATCGCTGAAAACCAGTGGTTTTCGTGTTCAGCGTGGAAAAACACTTTGAATCTAGCCTTGCGGGAGCTCAAAAGATTGGTATTTCAGTGTTTAATAAGTATCTCGGTTTTTCTTGGTCTTGTAGCGAAAAAAACGGAAATTCCGGTCCACTGTGAATTTTCGATCACATCTCCCGTTCTATCGGTCGTATTGCTGAAAGTCTGTTGGTTTCGTGTTTAGCGTGAAAAGACACATCAAACAGAGCCTTGGAGCAGCTCAAAAGATTAGAAATTTAGCGTTTTCCACGTATCTCGGTGTCTCTTGGTCCTATAGCGAGTAAAAACGGAAATGCTGGAACACTTTTTTTTTTCAATCATATCTCCCGTTCTATCGGTCGTATTGCTTAAACTCGGTCGGTTTCGTGTTCAGCGTAAAAAAAACACATCGAACAGAGCCTTAGGGAAGCTCGAAAGATTGGTAATCGAGTTTTTTCATGTATCTCGGTTTCTCTGGGTCCTATGGCGAAAAAAATAGAAATTTCGGATCACTATGGTTTTTCGATCATATATCCCGGTCTATCGGTCGTATCGCTGAAACTCGGTGGGTTTCGTGTTCAGCGTGGGAAAACACTCCGAATAGAGCCTTGCGGTAGCTCGAAAGATTAGCAATTCAGTGTTTCTCATGTATCTCGGTTTCTCTCGGTCCTATGGCGAAAAGAATGGAAATTTCGGATGACTACGGTTTTTCGATCATATCTCCCGTTCTATCGATCGTATTGCTGAAACTCGGTTGGTTTCGTGTTCAGCGTGGAAAAACACTTTGAATCGAGCCTTGCGGGAGCTCGAAAGATTGGTAATTCAGTGTTTTTTATGTATCTCGGTTTCGCTGAGTCGTATGGCGAACAAAAATGAAAATTTCGGATCACGATGGATTTTCGATCATTTTTCCCGTTCTATCCGTCGTATTGCTGAAACTCGGTCGGTTCCGTGTTCGGCGTGGAAGAACACATCAAATCAAGCCTTGAGGGAACTCGAAAGATTAGTAATTCAGTGTTCTTCATGTGTCTCGGTTTTTCTTGGTCTTATAGCGAAAAAAAACGGAAATTCCGGTCCACTGTGAATTTTCGATCACATCTCCCGTTCTA